>NJDD01002024.1:124201-184818 GCA_002245505.1 Calephelis nemesis | reverse complement strand
ATTTGTGTGGTTTTAATCTACATCCTCGGATCTCTGTCTGATTGATTTTTATCACATTCTATGAAAGGCGTTATAATAATGAACTACATTCAAATTTGTGAAGTAAGATGAGCTAACTGCCTGCTGTCAGAAATATTATCTCTTCGAATTTTACGCGTCACCGTGTATTTTTGGTTATGGATCTTTGTCTGCTTGTTTGCTGTCCAATAATATAAATAATATTGATCAGAAATATTAATTACGTGATTTTTATATTACATCAGACCGCCTCGCTAGTAGAGAGGTTATCGTACGCGCCTACTTCACCGACCGACCTTAACTCCTGAGTAGACGCGATAGGCATTTGTGTGATGAACATCGATATCTGCTTTCGATGTCTGGGTGTTTAATGTATGTTTTATTATGGTGTAAATTTAAGAATTTCTGCGTAAATTATGTACTTATTTGAGGATAATATCGGTAACGACTGAAAATCGAAAGTAGACAACAGTTTATAAAACTAAAAAAAATGGTTGCGTGTAAAGTCGGTTTACGGGCGAAGATTTTACGTGACGTCTTTTTCTCGGTAGAATATGTATTGATATGACTATTATTAAATTGCACAATAGGAACAAGGAATTTAGTTTAAAATTTCATTCAACATTATCGGTCTAAATCATATTTTGACCGATCATGTTTGAGTGGGAGAGAGACGCAAGGCATTCGCCCGTCCGACGGGCCTCTCTCTCGTTCGGTGACTCATCGTAACAGACGTGAGCGGGCGTTACACTTTTTCAAGAGTGACTCCGAGCCACAACACAACCTAATTTAAGATGTTGTCACGTCAAAAAAGGCATTTATATGAATTGCACTGAAAATTAAAAAACTGTTTTCTACTTTTTAATTCAGCGCATAAAAACTTCTTCTCTGATTTGAAAACTCTTATTTTTAATATTATCTGTGTGAAGTTATGTGTTACAAGCATTAATCATACATCGAGAGTATGTCGTTACATTAATAATATTTGCAGAACAAGATATCCTATTGCAAAAAGCATAGTTGAAGAAGAAAAGTTAATTGAACATAAATATCGTCTGAATTTTTGAAAATTTGCTTTGGAGACAGTACTCATAAGCCGTTTTAAGGCAGATTTGTTGTTTTTATGTAATTTTGATAACATCTATAATTTCAGAAAGAAGTTTCTTACGTGTTGGGCATACCAAATCATAAAATTGTTGTTAAAGTAAAAAGAGTTGGTGGAGCTTTTGGTGGTAAGGGTTCCAGAGTGACTGGTTTAGCGTTACCTGTTGCCGTTGCTGCTTACAAATTAAAAAAACCCATAAGAGCTGTTTTGGACAGGGATGAAGATATGCAAATCTCTGGATATAAACATCCTTTTCTTATAAAGTACAAGGCTGGATTTGATGAAGATGGAAAAATTAAAAGTAGCGTTTTCGATATATATGCGAATGCTGGTTATTCTATGGATGTTTCCTGTTCGGTACGTCATTTGGATTTTGAGAACATTTTATTTAACTTGTCAATTTGAGGTAATGGTGGAATTTTACAACTTAACAAATTGAGATGGCTTTTGGCACATACATAAGTTTAATAACAATAAAATATAGCAATATAACGGAGCTTAAATGACGATGGATGTGATATGGTCATAAGAGCTTCTTAAATTATTAGCGTCATATTGAAGTGTTTGCGGTTATTTGATAAATAATAAAAAAAAACATGAGGTTCACCACCGTATTCCGTAGCGTCTTTGTAAATGATTTGAATTGAATTAGGTATTTGAACAGCGCCTCTACTGGTTACTAAAACAATTAGACTTTATAGTAAATGCGCTGTAGATTTGCCGAATTTGCCGAACACAATATATAGCTATAGGTTTAGGAATCTCTATCTTAAGGTTCACAAATACGAAGCGATACTTCATTACACCACTGTGCTTCTCGCTAAGCGCGTTAAAAGTGACGTTAGACCTACTATGCTAAAAATCTCTTTTCTCTTCTCTTTTTCCACATTTTTCGTCTTTTACAATCAGTTGTGTCTAGGTGGTGCTCGTGTTTCTCAGAGTTTTGATTCATCTTTCAATTTGTTGTTAAATTTATGTTACATGTACTGATTTTTGGCGAAGGGATGTGAAGTCTCTATTGTTCTGTAATAGAATAATATGATTATGGTAAAAAACGTATTTTAACGCTATTTTGCTCTCGAACGAATCGATATCATCACTTGAGCAATTTTTACAGTTGTAATAAATCAATAGAACATTGTTACCATCATTTAAGCCAGCTTAATCTACCGAGCATTCTTTTAGTCACTGCCTTGTTGCAACTCGTTCGTGGAAGGCTTTCAGTATGTAGCAGTAAAATCAACTCGTATCTCACTGTAGAAGTATTCTAGTTTTACAATGTCTATAATACAAAATTTCGTAAAGTGTAATTAGTCAGGAAAACATGAACGAATAGGTTATAAGCACATACTGACGACAGTAAGAAGAAGGTAACTGTATTTATGCTATTACAATTATATCCTTTTTATTTAAGATGATATCAAGAGCACTTACGCATGTTGATAACTGCTACTTTATTCCAAACGCACAAGTAAACGGATATTTATGCAAAACTAATATCCCATCAAATACAGCATTCAGAGGTTTTGGAGGACCACAGTCAATGCTGGCAGCAGAATCAATTATAAGAGCTATTGCTGCAAAACTTAATAAAACTTGTGAAGATATCATGAAATTGAACTTTTATCAAGAAGGTGACCTAACACATTATAATCAAACACTTACCTATTGTACATTAGCCAGATGTTGGGATGAGTGCCTTGAAATTTCTAACTACTGGCAAAGAAAGAAATCAGTGGATGAATTTAATAGGTAAGCAAATTTAAAAACATTAATACCAGCACATAGCTTTGATATCTAGGATAAAATCTGCCTCCTATTTTTTTCTGTTCTACGACTTAAGGTCTGCTATATTCGCGGAAGCTTAATTAAGTAATAAAAAGTCAGCTAGCTTTTTTGCTCCTAGCACCTTAGCATCGACCACACATCCCAATAGACGCCTATTCTTTATAATTTTGCTTTGAAACAATTCTGGCAAATAGCTGAGGTGCGGGGAGGTGAGTCGCTGCTTTCTTATTGGCCCTTGAAATGACAACACGTCATATTCATAAATAGATATGTAAGATTAGGGATGAGACATATTTTATACAAACAATATATTTTATCGATATGCTTATTTTTATTTTATAAAGTGCGACATTATATCAGATTATATTGCATTTTGTTATTTCACGTCACATTGCAACTATGTAACTCAACGTCTCAAGGTCACATATTTTTGCGGTTGAAAGTAATAGGTATCCGTACTTGAATATATTAGGTCCTTACATCTGAAATTGGTGTTTTATAGGAGAGGAACATAAGTCGAATATATTTAATGTAATATATTTATTTAATCGAAGCCTGAACCAATATTTCCTATGCATATTTGCCATCTCATAGGCAATTCATTGATCCCTCTACTAAAAAAACATTCGAACGGGAATCAATAAAATCTTTTGAACGTAGTTTGGACTGCCCCATCGAAATTGATTTTTTTCTTTTGCTAAACGTTATTCAAATTTGAAAAAATAGTATTCTGTTGGAGTTAGGTTCAGGTGGATTCTTTTTACATTCCAATTGATGCTCTTCTAATTAAGAAGTCGTCTATTGTGCAGTACCTATGTAGTCTAGCATTGTCATGAAGCAGCAGTGGCGTAAAGTGTATAAAACAATCTTCTGCAAAATATTGAGATATAATACACTTTATTTGGAATTTGGAATTCGGAAACCAATTTTCTCGTCTGGTTTCTTTAAACCAAATTAGATTTATTATTTTATTATCTTGTGGATACCTGACATAAATGACATACCTATCAAATTGAATTGTTTTTATTCATTCGAGTAATTCTCACCTGAAGTACAGAATATCGTTAAAATACTGTAAACAAATTAGTTTTAAAATTGTCTCAGCCCTTTGAAAGTTTTGTGTCATACTGACCGCAACATCGCCTATCGGAACCAGTGTTGAATTCATATCACCCAGTAATGCACTTGAAAGAGTTCATTAATATCGGCTCAAATATTTATGAGTTATTCAATGACATATAACAGCGCCCTCTATCGCGTTTAGTTCAGTAGTTCAGTTTTTCATCGTGTTGGTCCGGGTCTGCTGACTAAAATAGATCACCTGCCCCTCTGCCAGGCATCTCGTAAGAGGCGAGCACAGGTAAAACAGGTAATCGTCAACAAGATAACTGGTAATAGAGTGGTGTGCAGCAACTTCCCTAGGTAGTTATGCACCACCTTACCCATTCCTGTCGCTATAATGACAGTGTCACATTCCGATTCGGAGGGTAGGGAAGCCAGTAGATTTGCGCAATAGGCCTTACATACCGACCATAGGACAGCAACGCAATTGTAACGTCAGTGGTATATACAGGTGCTTGTTCGATGACTTCTTACATAAACAGAGTAACTATCCAGTAGCCAACTCAAAAGTATGTAGAGTAATAAGTTTTTTATTGTTTCTGTCAGTGCTTAAATTTATCGATAAAATACACAAATACCTACATACAGTACCGGCACAAGACTGGTATGCTATTGAGGGTAAATAAATAAAAATGTCGATAAAATAGATTTGCACATTAGTTCATCACTAGCTGTATGCAAACGAAAGTGATAGCTTGAAAATCACATGTGTAACAAAGGGACATAAACACGCATCTAACAATGACAGACCTGTATATGATGAACTCCGATAAACATCAAATAATTTAAAATGTAATTATGTATGTTATTATTTTTAATCAACCTATGGAAAGTTTTACCATATTTTCGGTAAATTGAAGTGCGGCTGTCTTTACCGTACCATTTAATTGAAGAAACAGTAATTTTTAAATCTATTTTTTATTTTTTTTATACAATAACGCGACAATGTTTACAGGTCACAAACCTGGTCGATACTGTTCATATCTTTTTAAGTAATAAGCTACATAAGAACAATTACACTTATGTGTTGACAGAAACTGGTTGCTATTGGGATGTGTGGTCGATACACCTTAGTTTACATTAGTTAATTTTTTTTTTGCCAATCGTTAAAAATTGACAAATTCCTTAGAGTTGATAAACAGTTTTTATTTCTTATCATCAAAAATATTGTCTACTTATTCGTCTTTCAAAACTATAATATTAAGTATTCTTAATAATTTCAAACCCAATTCTTTAGCAAGATTTACGAATTTTACCTAATAAAAAAATATTTATTTTTAAGCACAAATAGATGGAAAAAGAAAGGATTAAGTATAGTGCCCACAAAATACGGAATATCTTTACGAAACGACTTTCTAATGCAAGCAGGGATTTTGTTGTTGGTATATATTGATGGTTCTGTATTATTATCTATAGGAGGAATTGAAATGGGCCAAGGATTATTCACGAAAATGATCCAAATTGCATCCAAATGTTTGGATATTGATGTGTCCAAAATGTTTATTAGTGAAATGGCTATAGATAAAGTTCCAAACAGTACATCAACCGGTGCGAGTCTAAGTTCTGATATGTATGGTATGGCCGTTATAGATGCATGTAATCAAATAAATAAACGGTTGGAACCGTACAAAGGTACGCCAGACAGTAAATGGGAAGATTGGGTTTCCGCAGCATATATGGATAGAGTTTGTTTGTCAGCGACAGGATTTTACGCAATGCCCAAAATAGAATATGATCCAAAAACAAATTCAGGAAAGCTATTCGAATATTTCACGTATGGAGTGGCATGCTCAGAAGTCGTTATTGATTGCTTAACTGGTGATCATCAAGTGTTAAGGACAGATATTGTAATGGATATTGGGGAAAGTATTAATCCAGCTATAGACATTGGACAGATCGAAGGTGCCTTTATGCAAGGGTATGGATTTTATACAATTGAGGAAATCTTGTTTTCGCCAAGTGGTGAAGTTCTTACGAAAGGCCCAGGAACATACAAAATACCAGGGTTTTCAGATATTCCGAAAGAATTCAATGTGTCGTTATTAAAAGGAGCTCCAAACCCACGTGCGGTTTATTCTTCAAAGGTAATATTTATTACGTTTTGTAGTTATAATACAGTTAGACTTAAAACAATTGTTAGCAAAAATTTAACAAGATTATTCTGTAATTATTTATAGTTATACTAAAGCTAAAGATATGACAATTTTTGTATCCCAATTTTTGTAATTTATCAAAAAGTTTAACCGATGGATAGGATAAATGGTCAAGTTAAAAAGTAAAGTTCTACGACGCAAGTGCCGATGCTTTTTTATGCTGTCTGGAAGACAGGCAGTGGGGTAGAAATAATGTAGCTACTCGTCGATAAATAAATATTCCGTGTGTGAATGCATCAAACACTAAAAGTAAAGTATGTCAGATTAATAGATAAATGTTCTGAGGTTGAGTAACTTAACAGAAAAATTTGGCTGGCATATCTCGTTCTAATTTTTAGGCTGTCGGTGAACCTCCACTTTTCTTAGCTGCATCAGTTTTCTTTGCAATTAAAGAAGCAATAAAATCAGCACGGATAGATGCCGGGGCTTCCCCCGAATTTTTTATGGAGGTGCCGGCTACTTGTGCACGAATTCGAATGGCATGCGTTGATTCTATCACTGAAATGGTAACATTTTATTATATGTATTTTCATAGACCCTGTTCTTTTTTGTTTTATAAGAATCTTTGTTCCAATTTTTGTATTTAAGAACAGGATAAAAGGAATTTGAAGAGACAGAAATGTGAGAAAATATTCGCCTTTTACTTTAAGTTTTATGTACTAGTGCGTGTCTACCTGGTCGTAGATCAGGTCTGGAAGTCTACCACCTAACCTACCTTTAAGAGCACTGATATTAAGACGCCAGCAATAGATAAGGCGGGGGCACCAATGTAAGCATTCATTATTGGAATGTTCATAACGTATATTGTTTTTTTAATCAGGTACAGGCAACAACCAAGACTGTGAAGACACCTTGGAGTGTAACTCCTTAGCGAAAAATTACTATCGAATGATATATAGCTGATATTAAAAATAAAGTTCGAAACGTTCACTAAGTACATGAAAAGAAAAGGAAACGTAACAACTATTAGAGCAATTCTAAGTTAAACAAAATCTACGCAAGTCGAAAAGAAAACGACTGAAAAAAAACTTTAAAGCGTGCTTCACTTATCTTTTCTTCGTTTGAAAGAAATAAAAAAAGCCGCACCTATCCTGCGGTGCCGGGACGGTACGTCTTCGCTTAACGTTTCTCGAGGATTAATATTTAATTTTGCGATAACTTTTACAATATAAAGGCCATATTCCCGGGTTATATTTGATATTGAGTTAATCTGTCAAATACAAGGCGTTTTAACCCTAGTAAGATGCTAACTTTGTGTTAAATACTTAACCCAGAAACGTGCAAGCGGTCCTTAGTTACATTTTTTGTGCGATGGGCTTACATAGTGTCCATGAAATGTTTAAAAGTAACTTATATATTTAATTTGATAAATAAATAAATAAATAAATATCCCTGGACAAGTCACACAAATTGAATCTAACCCCAAAGTAAGCAAATTATATGCTTGTGTTATGGGTGTTAGTCAACGATACTAATACATAGAAATACTTAAATAGATACCAGAATAAATTTAATAAACACCCAGACCCGGAAATGCAGACATCTAAATGTTCTTCACACAAATGCCTGCCCCCGTCGGGAATCGAACCCGAGCCTCGCGGTTGGTCGATGTAGTTAGGCGACTAGGCTAGCCACTCGACCAACGAGGCGGTCGTTTTTGATAAATGTTATAAATGTAATAATGTAATATAAATATAAATTTGATAAATGTTAACACTGTATTCATTTAACGAGTTTTACATTAACTATATGATAAAAATTTAAATGAGTATAAAATGTTGAACCAAATTGTCATAAGTTAACCCAATTTTCACAATAATTCTGTAACTATACATGTTAAAATTCTTCAGGAATCTCTCTATCTACTGTTAAAAACTATAAAATTATTAGTTAAATATTTTTGAGTATATCACGAACCAATAGACGTCGCTGTAGTACTATGTTTATAACATTCCTACATGCTATATTATCATGTACCCAATGGCGAACGTGGTATTCAAAGTTCCTTGCAATTTTTTTTATCTTCTAACTGTTCTGTCGCAAATGAGAAAGGAAACAAAGTCAGAATGTAATAATAAAAACTATTACCTACTTTATTTTAGTCAGAATATTATAAAACCTAATGAAAGTGAATGCTAGTCTAAGCTAACAACTTTTTCGAAAATTAAAGAATGTAGCGAATGATTTCATTTGAATCAGTTGGAAGATACAACAATAAAATAAATAGGTTTTTTAAAACATAAAAAATGTTTTGTTCAGGATTTTCTCAAGCAAACCATCCTATTAATATTATAATTGCGAAAGTTTCAATGTTTGTTACTCTTTCACGCAAAAACTGAAAAACCGATATTCATGAAAAATGCCACAAATATCCTCTATGTGTCGTACTTTAATTAACACATGGGATAGTTTATAACCCTAAACATATTTCTGTGGGAACACGAGGCCAACTCTGCAGGCAACAGCTAGTTTATTACAAAATATGTTTCATCCTATTATCAGCTAGGTGTAGGTCGACTTTGGCTTGGTTCTTAGACCATATAGTTTGTTTGACCACTACAATCCCAAACTCAAGGTTTGCGTGCGGCGAGAAAGGACAAATATGGGCTGTTGGCCGTAGTTACTCTCTCTCTCCTTCTTCGCTCTGTAAGGTTACTCTGGAAGCTCGATTCATGGAATATTAGAAATTGGAATCGAATGTGTAATTTTAGATACTCTTGAACATAACACTGGTGAATTATTAATATTAAGTTAATTATCACTACATAGTGTAAAACAAAGTCCTCTGTCCCTATGTGCATTGTATGCTTAAATATTTAAAACTCCGCAACGGATTTTGTTTTTTTTTTCATAAGTTAGTTTTTTTAAGAGGAAGGTTTGTATGTATATTTGTTTATAACACTTTCAGGTGTAATTTTTTTACTTATTACGTATACAGATATTGCGGGTTGGCTGGAAGAAACTTCTATCATTTTAGATATGCTCCGCTTTTGCACTTATTTCATTTAATTTTAAGATATTTTGTATTTACTGTGGTGTACAATAAAGAGTTAATAATGACAATATTTTTATAATTTATGAAAGATGACAGTGGTTGTCTGATTAACTATATGTAGGTACCTGTACCTCATGTTAGGATCTTGAAATTGAACGTTAATAATCGTTTTTTTGGAAGTAGATACTAAAAAGTTTCTAATTTTAAATTTAATGGGTATATTTTTGTCCATTTGAAAATTTGTTTTTGTTATCCTTACTTATGGTAATCGAATTGTTAACATGTTGGCGCGTATTTTCTAGGCCAGTACATTCGTAATCGTGTAATGAAAAAATCCATTTCGAACGCACTCTTTCATAGATTTTGTAGTTATTCTATCTTTATTTAAGTTTTGACATTCATGAAAGTATTTTGCCATTAATGAAGTAGTTTTTTCATGATAATGGAAGGCAAACAAGCAGAAGGATTTCCTGATGGTAAGAAATTAACGCCGCCTAGAAACACCAAAGGTGGTAAAGTTGCGTTGCCAATCTGAGGCCGGGATGTTAGGCCTCGTGTAAAAGTAAGTTTACAGGCTATCTTACCTTCCGAACCAGAACACGTTAACGGTAAGCATTGGACGTTATGGTGGCAGGACTAGGTAAGGCGGTGGTACCAATCTGGGCTAGTGGCTGCGAAACTTTACTACCTAGTAAAATGCATCAAATTTACCAAAATCGGTAGTCGATGTTGATAATTACGATTCAATTATAATCAGTCATAAGCCGTCAATAAGTCATGCCAGGATCTTGGGTAAAGCGGTAACCTCAATAGCATTATCATTAGCGGTAAGCTCATGTAGTAAGATTTGTCGGCAACGAGGAAATACACGATACGCTGATTTACTCATAACTATTTCATTCGTGCCCTTTCACTAAACAAAATTGTACAAAATGCCACTAAAATTGACTAATTTCACTCAATATTAACACGAAATTTAATAATTATAAAAAAACTTCAACCATCTTTTTTCTCGATGGCGCCAAAACCTCGATTTTGTAGTCGCCACACATGTTCGAAAATTCCGTACCGAATGACAATAGTTTTACCAATTTTGATTTATTACATATTTCGGCTTTATCTGGCGACATTTTAGATTAAAATAATAAAAATATGACACAATCTTACCAATCTTTATTGCGTATATAACAAAATACATAATTCAATATAATATATTTTACGTTTTAATTTGCCATTTTTGCGTGACTCAGTAACAGTGGTAAAAGCGTAGTGGTAATTTTTTTTTCTTAAATGTGTAATCAATTACTAGCACCGTTCACCTCAGCTTTGGATTACAAATTGAAAAAAAACTAATATGTGATGTGTAAACGAAATTTCTTTTTCGGTTTTTCCGCAAGAAATGATTTTGAATGCAGGCCTTACAAACTGCCTGATAGAGAGGCAGATGGTAAATTCCACTCAACGCAACAGGACCAACATGAATATATTTTTGGAAAGGTGTCCAAAATGGGGATAAGTTAAGGGAGAATAATAACAGTGACCAAAGTATTAGAGTTATAGTAAATTTGTAAAAAGTTTTTGATACGCCATTTAAGTAGTCATATATCTTACCAGTGTTTCCGGTATTCCAAAACTTTATTAAAGGATCGTTTTGTACATCGGGTTGGGTAAAATAATCGCTGGGGTAGGGTTAAAATGATCCCGGGGTCATTTCGCCCTCCAGGGTAAAAAAAGTAAAAAGTAACGCTTTCAATTTGTTTGATTATTTTTTAGACATACAATTAACAGTGTGACAAAGTGCCACATATTTATCTATAACAAACGCCTATGATTTGGCAGATGCTTTGAGATCAATATCAAACAAAGTAAATCTAACGACGAATTTGAGGCTATAATAGATACAATCTCTTGGGGGTTTGTAGAATTTGTGGACCGTTTTGGGTCTTCCTGAATCTGATTAAATTCACGCGGGGTTAATGTTGGTGTTTTATCCAAATTTATAATTTGTATGGAAGCTATCTGGCAATCAAAGGGACGTAATGTATCCGTGTAGTCCAGTGAACAGCGCCATGCAATTTGCGCTCTGAATGGCTTGCTCTAAAAATTGGGGAGTTTCAAAAATAGAGCTATAGAATATTAAGAAATCAAACTATAATTTTTTTTCACTAAGTATGATTTTTGTTTTATATATTATAAATATTTTCATATTTTAGAACAGTACGTTATTAATAATATTTATTGGTAACGATAGTATTTTCTTTCAGGATTTCTGTTGAGCAAAATATTTTTTTAAATCCTCAAACTCAATTTTCTCAAAAATGACCTTTTCTATGCTCATAATTATTGAAAAGATACTTAGTTGTTCCTAAGTTACTAAAAATAAGCTGCTGAAATATAATGCTGGAATGCTGAATTAGGGCAACGAGGAAAACGTAATGCATCCTACAAAAATATTTGAAGGTTAAATGTGGGTGAAATGGACCATCCCTCGGGGCCCTCTGAGTAAAGGGGTCCTGGGCACTGGCCCCGTGTGCCTTTATGGTAGACAGTATATGCTGACAGCTACAATCATGCTTCTCTGCGATGTTGAAAAGCGATAACACTGAATTCATATATCCTTTTCCTAATCTGAAATCACCCGTAGCCTACCTTTCATCAGATCCTCATCGTATCTTTTTTTTAAATAAAGCTTTATATAGTGTAAATGATTTCTTTGTAGATAAGTTCGTGTTTTTTTTCTTATATAAATGTCATAGCAAATGATATTCTAGGTTGCTGAGAAGTTTGTTTCGCCGTTTCTTTTCCTGACTGGCTAGGTGTGAATACGGTGGCAGGTCAAGGTAGATATGGTTAATCCTGGTTGTCGGGGAGTTTGTTTTGCCGTTTCTTCTCCTGACTGGCTAGGTTTGGGAATGGTAGCTTATGGTTGTTAAGGTTAAAGAGTAAAGGAAAAAATAATGAAAAATCATATTTTAAAATTTTGTTAAAATATTAAAACATGATATTATATTATAACTAGCGGCCCGCCCCGGCTTTGCACGGTTATGAAATATACATATAAATCTTCCTCTTCAATATCTTTATCTATTAAAAAATACCGCATCAAAATCTGTTGCGTAGTTTTAAAGATTTAAGCATACAAATAAGGATAGAGTAAGCGACTTTGTTTTATACTATGTAGGTAGTGATTCTAAAGAATAAATTTAAAAAATATTTGCACACCACAATGTGGAAGAATATGTAAACAAAGACAGTATAACGAATATTTTTGTAACAATTTCTAACGCACATATATTCAGCAAATAAATAAATTTAATTTTCATTTCAAGGACTGACTGTCGCATATTAATATCCTGCATCACAAAATTAATATGTTAAAAGGAAAAATAGAGATACATAACAAATGAGTCAAACATAATAATATTCAAATTATAAATATTCAAATACCCTCTACATAACCTACATGTAATTAAGCTAAGAAATACCTCGATCATGTTAACTTCCAAACCAAAAATCGGCATTGAATTCGGTCAATGCACACACACACACGTGTATATACACACACACAGAGACTCTGAAAACTTACAGCACCCCTTGTTTTTCGTCGAGGATAAAAATATCATCGATGTGGATGGTTTCATAGCATTAAAAAAATAATGAAAAATCAATAATAAAAAAATTAAGTATCTTCATGCCCATATCCCCGAAGAGTTAGGCAGAGGCGCAACTAGGGCACCCACGACTAGCCGAAGACACTAAGTCCCACAATGTAATAGGTGGTAAGCCTGTCGCCAACCGGGCACATATCCAATCCCGAGCAACATTTGTTAAAAGAAAATTGGAAAAGCCCAACTTTTTTTAGTTGCCCGACCCGGGATTCGAACCCGGGACCTCATGCAGTCAAGTCCAACAACTGAACGGCTAGACCACAGAGGCGATCGGATTTTGTCATTTTCTAAACTAATAAACTATACTATAATTAATATAGCTATGTAAATTTGACAAATTAACTGTTTCATAAAGTTAATTAATGAATCCTTTAACTTCTTGCCAAAAGTGCCAACAAGAGTAAAAAGCATGAATTCATTGAAATTGACAGACATACGAATTAGTATTATTTAAAGTTTTGTTATTGTTTTTTAATGTTTTATTCTTAAAATAGAATATAAAAGTCATTTTCAGTTGGACTTCACATTTTTTAATTGTTGGTTGCATTTAAGGCTGGATGCTTACAACTTACCTAAGGGACAACAGATTAAAATTTATTTAACTTTTTTTTAAATTTTGTGTGTAAAAACACACGAAGTAAAAGACTAAGACAACAAAAAAGTTGAAATACCTAATTCTGACTTTTTTTAAGATTCGCGTTACGATTGTCTTTTTTATTATATCGTAAAAAAATAATTCTGGTAGGATAGTAACTTTTTATATCGATGTTAGAATTTCGGAATTACCAGGACAGGTTGAAGAGTGTGCTCGTCCATATTGGTATCACCGCCTTACTTATCATCATCATCATCATCATCAGCCGGAGGATATCCACTGCTGGACATAGGCCTCCCCTAAAGAGTGCCACAAGTCACGATCACCAGCCGCTTGTAGCCAGAGCCTACCCGCGACTATGACCAGATCATCAGCCCACCGAGTGGGAGGTCGTCCAATACGGGCCTCCGGTGCGGGGCCGCCACTCAAAAACCTTTCTTCCCCAGCGCCGTCCAGCCTTTTTTTTATGTTATAGGAAGGCAAACAAGCAGGCGGATTTCCTGATGGTAAGAAATTCACGCCGCCTAGAGACATCAAAGATGTTAATGATGTGTTGCCAACCTGAGGTCAGGATGTTAGGCCTCGAGCAAAAGTAAGTTTACCGGCTACCTTACCCTCCGGACCGGAACACGTCATGACGTTATGGCGGCAGGAATAGGTAAGGCGGTGGTACCAATCCAGGCGAGTCGCTGCGAAACTCTACTACCTAGTCAGATGTCACGGTGTTAGCGACGATAAGCCTATGCTCGCCTTTTACGAGCTGCCTGGCACAGGAAGGCAGATGGTCTATTCTACAAAGGTGCCCGGACTAACACAGCCTTACTTATAAAAAAATACTGCCATAGCATCAGTGCTTGCTATTGTTGTATTCTGTGCTGTATGATAGTGAAACTGCTTATCTCTCCCGGTCATAGTTAACGACGCACCAGTAACATCTAAGGTGTCTGTTAGCGATGGTTGTTTCCTGCCGCCGTTGGGGGAGCTGCTTAATTTTCCGCTAAAAAAAGAATAATAATATAGCCTTTATTCGATGATTGTTAAGGCGAGGCCCCATGAGCGGGTTAAGCTGCGTTGCGTCTCAAGACGCATCGTAGAAACGGTAAACGACTCAAGTATGATACGATGACAAAGATGCCACGCACTAATGGGGGGCCGGCCTCTCCCTTATGTATTTGTAAACACTAGTTTTTAAATTGTTAAAATTATATATTTTCATTATTCATTAGTATTAGGTATACACAAATTATTAATTTTTTTTTGAAATATTTTTTACATTAAAGCATTACTTAATGGTATTATAATATATAACATAACATAAATATTCCTGTACAAATTATACAAAATGATATAAAAAAAAAACCAAAGTAAGAATAGGTAAGGCGGTGGTAGCAATCCGGATGAGTCGCTGCCAAACCCTACTACGTAGTCAGATGTTAGTGTTAGTGATGGCAAGCCTACGCTCGCCTCTTACGAGCTGCCTGGCACAGGAAGGCAGATGGTATATTTTAAAAAGGAGCCCAGACCAACACGGGGAAATATAATATTAGGGCAGGAGCCTCGCCCTCTTGCATTTGTATACACTCTAGATTTTGAATTGTTAAAATTTTATATTTTCATTATTATTAGGTATTCACAAAAATATTCATTATGTTTTTGCAATATTTGTTACATTAAAGCATTACTAAATGTTATTATAATATAAAGCATAACATAAATATTCCTGTCCATATTATTTAAAATGATAAGAGTCCCAAAGTAAGCTTGTATTATCGGTGTTGGACAACAATACTAAAACCAAAGACAATGTACTTAAAATAATCTCTTCAGGGATATTGAAGTAGAGATTTTTGTTATTATGTCTGATTTTATTCAGGTACAACTAATGGCAACTCAAGAATGGTGGAACCGATTTGGCTAATTTTGGTTTTGAATTATTTGTTTTAGTCTAGAGAAGGTTAAAATGATAATGAAATGGAAATCTGTTAGAAAACTAGAAAAAACAACATATTAATAATTGATCTTATACAAAATTAACGGGTGGAACAAAGTTTACCGGCACAGCTAGTCTTAGGGTAAATTTATTTTTAACCCTTTTTTACTTTCCATCGGATAATGTAAGTGTCACTATAAAAAGCTATTGGTAATAAAAAACTTCATTACCAATATCTAAAGTCTTTTTTAAAATCCAACACTGATACTTACTTCATCGCAGCATTATCAAATTCCATGTAAAAGTTTTCCCTTTGCAGAATAGGCCATCTGCCTTCCTCGTAAAAGGCGAGCTTAGGCTTATCGTCACTAGCACCGTGACATCTGACTATGTAGGTAGGTTTCGATTGGATGGATAGTGTAGACGGTAAACTTACTTAGCTCGAGGCGTACATCACGGCCACTGGTTGGCAATGCATTACTACCTTTGGTGTCTCTAGGAAATATGTATGGGAATATAGGTCATCAGGAAATATGTCTGCTTGTTGACGATAAAAACAAAAAAAGATGGGTTGCACTCCGGGAGTGCCGGCAGAAGTGAAAACTTGAATATTAACGTTGTGCAT
The DNA here is from genome assembly GCA_002245505.1 of Calephelis nemesis. Taxonomy (NCBI): domain Eukaryota; kingdom Metazoa; phylum Arthropoda; class Insecta; order Lepidoptera; family Riodinidae; genus Calephelis; species Calephelis nemesis. Next base: position 168,819 of record NJDD01002024.1, on the reverse strand, counting down.
TTTTGATATTTTGGAATGGTTAGGGAATAATTTTTCAACGAATTGTTTTAATTATCAGTATCAAAGTACTATAATTTACGTGGTAGAATACAATATTTATTTATTGCGCTATCGTACACAAACATGACAACACGAATATTAGCGCAAGCACCCTGTGCCGTCTTACGAATTTTCGATCAGGTCACGTGTCCTGACGCGAGTTTAGAACTTTTTACTCATTCCAAAAAAGTGCGCAACAAGCTAAAGAAGTTTTCACTTGAAAAATAAACAAATAAGTACCTGCATGTTTTAAAAATGTAGACATGTAGTTATTACACCGATCGTCTTTGAGTATGTAAGTTCCAATGTATTACGACCAAGATAATTTTATAATCGCTGTCCTGAAAAAAAAGTGTTTTGCATATACTGAATTAAGTATATGTAGAGTCCGTCGTTGTAATAAAACATGATATATTTACGTATTTTCATTCTACCAGTTCCAATATTTATGCGGACGACGGCACTTGTCTTAGAACAGAATATTTTGTACCTGATGCATCGCAATGGATAAATTGGAAAGCTTGCTCCCTAACCACAGAGAAACGAAGTTGGTCTTCTTTGTTAACGGAAAAAAGGCAAGTTTTATTTACCTTTCACCTCAAGTTTACTTAACTAGTTTTTTTTATGATATTGAAAGGCAAACAAGCAGACGGGTTTCCTGATGGTAAGGATTTCGCGCCGCCTAGAAATACCAAGGGTGGTAATGGTGCGTTGCCAACCTGAGGCCGGGATGTTAGACCTCGAGCAAAAGTAAGTTTACCGGCTACCTTACCCTCCAAACCGGAACACGTCATAGCGTTATGGCGGCAGGAATAGGTAAGGCGGTGGTACCAATACGGGCGAGTCGCTGCTAAACTCTACCACCTAGTCAGTTAGTTAGTCACGTGTTAGTGACGGTGAGCTAATGCTCGCCTTTTACGAGCTGCCTAGCAAGGAAGGCAGATGGTGTATTCTACAAAGGAGCCCGGACCAACACGGGGTACAAAGGTTATTAGTTTTGAAAATGATAAAATCAGATTAAAAATTTTAAACAAATTTATTGTAACACGTTCACAATAATACAAGAAATAGTGAAGACAGTTTCTTATCATCGGCTACGCTTGGCTTCATGTCTTCGACATCATTGACGAATAGCATTATCGGTAGCGTTTTTTCACGTAAATTGCATTTTTACAAAATACTAGCTGACCCGGCAAACATTGTTTTGCCATAACAAATTTTTTTCAATATTATTTAGCAGAAAAAAGATATTAAATTACTGTTATATTAAAAAAATAGGGACGATGCTAGAATGTACAAAATGTAGGGCTGTATGTAGTTTTGAATGCCACATTATTAAGATATAAGAGCAAGCGTAGAGAGCAAAGATTTGGAAGTGTTAAGAAGGAGTTGCGGTTGCATGTTTGTGTGTTTATAAACTTATATATTTGTATGTTTGTAGCTTTGCATATTTGTAGGTCGGTATGTTTCTGTTTTTAAATGTTTGCGTGTTATCAGGTTTGTATTTTGGTATGTTTGAACGTGTGTATCGCCTCAGTGGTCTAGCGGTCCAAGTGTTGAACTTGACTGCATGAGGTCCCGGGTTCAAATCCCGGGTCGGCCAACAAAAAGAAAAATTGGATTATTCCAATTTTCTATAAAAAAAAGTTGGTCGGGATTGGAATTGTGCCCGGTTGGCGATAGGCTTGCCACCTATCACATTGTGGGACTTAGTGTCTTCAGCTAGTCGTGGGTGCCCTGGTTATGCCTCTGTCTACCTCTTCGGGGATATGGGCGTGAAGATACTTTGAAAGTTTGTATGCTTTTTTGACGACAACTTTAGTGCCTAGTTTTCATGCGATCATAATGAATTTTGGTGGGTATGTAGCTATAATGCAGTCGACAATGTCATGACTGTGACATGAAGGTATCGAGATGATTTTGCGTCTATGTCGTGACTGTGCCGGTGACGATGTCGTGGCTATATTTTACTAGGACCGTTTTTGTGACAAAAATGCTCATTACCAAAATTTATTATTATATACATATAATATATTACATTATAATATCATTTTGACTAAATTTATACATCACCTCCAAATACTTAGCCTACTGTACAAAAATAATCATTTAAATCCATTCTAAACTAGTAAATCAAACCCGTAAGCATACAAACAAGAACAAAACAAACAGACGAATTGATATTCTCCTCCTTTTAAGAAATCGACTGCATATTTCAACTGACTGCGGCAAAAGAACGTTGTATATATTACAATTCTGCTTCTTATCTATTCCAAGATTGCAGAAATTTGCTAACTTATTAAAGGAATAGGAAATAACGGAATGTTAGTATAAAAAAAATACCCACTGGCAACGCAGTTCTCGCGTGAAAACTACTGGTCTAGCGACAAATATTCATAACCTATCTAATATAAGAGATCGTGCTATTTTAGATCAATTGTCAGGTAACAATTTTTTTAACAATTAACAAAAATGTCTTTGCAACTAAACTCTAGAAGCCCTATCTTTACCCGTAGAAAGGTTATTAATGTTGGCCGTAAGTCGTTTTAGAAACCCAGCTTTCAATATTCAGCTTCGATTATACAAATATTCAATGTTACTCAAAAACCAACATTTATATTCATCTATTCGTCATGTACACAATTGAATAATTAAGTACAGTATAGTTTTGTACACAATTGAAAGAATTACTTGAATTTACAGATATTTCTTCTGAGCGTATTTTCATTTTAGCACTTGTCCTGTGCTTGGGTTGAATTTCTATAAATTTTAAAGAAAATAAAAAAAATCTTTAAAATTTGTAGAAATTTCCTCTGAGATCTAGGGATTTAATATTGAAATTGAAATCATGAGATCCCGGATTTAGTTCTCGGGTTTGCCAACATTAAGAAAATTATGTTTTCAATTTTCTTATAAAAATAATGATGTCTGGGATTGCATATGTGTCCGGTTGGCGATAGGCTTGCCACTTATAACAATGTGGTGTCTTTGGCTAATCATAGGTGTCCTGGCTATGGCTCTAATTCCCCCTCGTCAGGGATATGGAAGTAAAGACAATTCTTTTGAATTACAGGTTATTGAGAAAAATCCTGACCCCGAATTGACACTTCTCTGGTATCTACGTAAGAAGCTTCATTTGACCGGCACCAAATATGGGTGCGGAGAAGGTGGATGCGGCGCCTGCACCGTTATGCTGTCCCGGTGCTTAGAAGATAACAGAATCAAGTATCCTTTACAAACTTCCCATTACATAAATGTTCTACTCATGTACTACATCAACCTACTTTTTTCTCTTGCTTTGTACTTTCTCGGTCCCATTTTTCTGATGATCACGACCACATGTTGCCTGCTTCTAATGAGTACGGTCATAAGCCATGTAGACAGGAAGTTGCACGTTGCCGTCAACTGTTCTCTTCACCATATCATACGACCTAGGAGGTGCCCTTTCTGGACCATGTCTGCTTTCTACTTAGCATACTTTTATATTGTACCATATACTTGAACTATATGGTGATGTTGAGTTTCTTTTTTAAAATTGATTAATTACGAGTAATTCTCATAGAAGTCCAGAGTATGCGTACTAATATTCTCCAACTGTATAAGCAAGTGAACTCATCTCAAGTATCGCTCCTTCTCAAGATCCTTAAATCATAGACGGATTTGGCTAAACTTTATGGAAAATAGTTAAAAAGTAATTTATTTTTTATTTTATTTTACTAATACATAGCAAATAAGCTTAACATATCTTCCAGGCATATAGCTATTAACGCCTGTTTAACTCCATTATGCGCAGTACATGGACTAGCAGTTACAACTGTCGAGGGAATTGGCTCCACAGAAGAACGACTTCATGCTGTCCAGGAGAGGATCGCCAAATCACATGGATCACAATGCGGATTTTGCACACCGGGCATTGTTATGTCTATGTATACTTTACTGAGAAATAATAGTAAAATAGACTACAACAACATTGAGTATGCATTACAGGGGAACCTTTGTCGCTGTACTGGTTATAGGCCCATAATTGATGCTTTTAAAACATTCATTGAACCCTGGGAAAACAATTTTGCTTTGAGTAAAGAAAATGGAGCCTGCGTGATGGGTGAAAAGTGTTGTCGTTCAAACAATAATATTGAACCTCTTGCTGATAAATCAAAATTTCAACCTCATTATAAATCACAAGAACCTATTTTCCCTCCAGAACTGAAGTTGAAAAAAGAATATGGCAATACTCTTCTGTATTATAAAGGTAGTGATGTAATATGGATACGGCCAACAAAATTAGAACAATTATTGCAGATAAAAGATAGTATTCCAAATAGTAAAATTGTTGTAGGTAATACTGAAATAGGGGTAGAGGTTAAGTACAAAAGAAAAAAATATCCATTACTATTGTCTGCTGTATTAATAAGAGAGTTGAATATTATTAGAAAAACTGATTCCGGCATTGTAGTTGGAGCTGCTGTTTCATTATCAGAGTTGGATAGTTTTTTACAAAATATGATTGTAAAAGAAGGTAACAAAGTACAAATCTTAAAAGCAATCAAAAGTACGCTGCATTGGTTTGCTGGCAATCAAGTTCGAAATGTTGCATCACTTGCAGGCAATATTGTAACAGCCAGTCCTGTTTCCGATTTGAATCCTATATTTATGGCATGTTCTGCTATCATAAACGTATCTAGCATTAAAACAGGTTCAAAGAAGATTGTGATAGACAATAAGTTTTTTACTAGCTACAGGAAAGTAGCAATTGCAGATGATGAGGTTGTCCTCTCAGTTGAAATTCCATTTACAGAAGAAATGCAATTTTTTAAAGCCTACAAACAATCAAAAAGAAGAGACGATGACATCACAATTGTAACTGCCGCTTTTAATTTAAAACTGATCAAAAATATCAATAAAGTGGCGGAACTGAAGATATGCTATGGAGGGGTAGCGCCGATGACTATTTGCGCTGTGCAGACGTCTAATGCTTTAAAAAATTTGCAGTGGAATGAAGAATTACTTCAAATAGCTTTTGAGAATCTTTCGAACGAGTTGAAATTAGATGATGCTTCTCCTGGCGGAATGGCTTTATATCGGAAATCACTGAGTTTAAGCATGTTTTTAAGATTTTATTTATATATCTCAAAAAAACTAAGTCTCAATGGAACCCATACTAGTACTAAAGAACTGTCTGGTGCTTACGAAATACCAGTTGCACAACCTCTGAGCGCACAGTGTTTTGAAATTAAACGAAACAAAAGTGCATTTGATACCGTCGGAAAGCCTATAGTGCATGCGTCCGCTTTAAAACAAGCAACTGGTGAAGCAATTTACTGTGATGACCTACCCGTGATGGAAGGAGAATTATTTCTATGTTTAGTTATTAGTACAGAAAGCCATGCAAAAATAATATCTATCGATCCTAGTGAAGCCTTAGCTCTACCAGATGTTGTTGCATTTTTTTCCGCCTCGGATTTATGTCAGAAGCGTAACAAGATTGGGCCTGTTTTTAAGGACGAAGAAGTGTTTGCAAGAGATGTTGTCTCAAGCCGTGCTTGTATTATTGGAGCTGTAGTAGCTAAATCAGAAAAAGTTGCAAGACAAGCTAAGCATTTAATCAACATAAAATATGAAAAACTGCGACCCGTTATAGTTACTATTGAAGATGCAATAGCCTATAAATCCTTTTATCCGGGATACCCACGAAATTTAAAAAAAGGAAATCCAGAAGAAATTTTGTCACAGTCATCGTATATAGTAGAGGGGCACATAAGAAATGGAGCGCAAGAACATTTTTATTTAGAAACAATATCAGCATTTGCTATACGGAAGGAGGACGAATTAGAAATCATTTGCTCAACTCAAAATCCTGCGGAAATAGCGGTAAGAAATTATACTTTCTTCCATACATTCAATCATTCATATTTGTATGTAAAGAGCTATGAATATGAAGAAAGCTATGCAGGCGTGCAAGGTTTGGACATTTGGCACTCGATGCTGTCACCCTATTAAGTAAGGAACTTGGATTGAATTTAATAACATATCGAGAATATATTGTTATTATTAATAGTTGCAAAATAAATAAAAACTTCGTGAAATAAGATTAGTTGAACGAGTTGAAGACAAAAATTGAATGTATATTGAAAATCGTTAGCATGTTTAAACACGTGCTTTGGACACGGTTAACATGTTATAGGGTCTTTTATTTATGTTTATAGTTTTTTTTGTGATGTATTTTATATGATAACATTCACTTTTTCAGAAAGATATTTCTTTTGTCTTGGGCATACCAATACATAAAATAGTAAGTAAAGTAAAACGAATTGGTGGAGGTTTCGGCGGTAAGGGATTCAGAGTGTCTAGTTTAGCGTTACCTGTTGCCGTTGCTGCTTATAAGTTGAAAAAACCAATCAGAGCTGTTTTGGACAGGGATGAAGATATGCTCATCTCCGGATATAGACATCCTTTTCTTATAAAGTATAAGACTGGGTTTGATAAAGATGGAAGAATAAAAAGTAGTATTTTCGATATATATGCGAATGCTGGTTATTCTATGGAAATTTCCTTTGCGGTACGTCATTTGAATATTTGTAAGATTTAATTTAACTTGTTAACACAAGGTAAAGGAGAAATTTTACAATTCAATTATAAAGCAGCCATTCTTATCCGATCCGTGTTTGGTGCGGATGGTACGTGGGCATACAATAAAATTCCTTTATCAATTCCTAACTTTATCCTATCGTGTTTGGGCCTATTTTTAGAGTCTGCTGCTGGGAATTGTCTTTATAAATAAGAGCTGGTCACAGAAATATATTCCCATCCCTATGGAAGCCAAAGTGATTCTGATATAAAAGACCAGTGGCACTAATGCCACACCATTATGCTTTTCGCTTAGGCATTGGGCATGCTACGATGAATAGTGATCTTATGAGGGGTCGCATTCCAGTGGAGTCCACAGTTGATTTGTACAAGTTGTGATTGGTCCCACCATTTTTCCTTTTCCTTTTTGCCTTCATACACTACGTACCTACAGGAAATTAGGAGTGAAATAGACATTATACATAAAAGTTATGTAAGAATTTATTTTACCACGTATGAAGTTTTGCTGATTTATATTGTTACTCGAGTGGCTAGCGTACATGCCTGACTACACTACCGCGAGGCTTGGTTCCATTCCCGACGAGTATTTTTTTTCCGTGTCTGTGTGTTTATTAAATTTATTCTGGTATCTATTTAAGTATTTCTATGTATTAGAATCGTTGACCAACACTCATAATACTTGAAGCATGTAAAATGCTTACTTTGGAGTTAGATTCAATTTGTGTAACTTGTCCAGGGATACTTATTTTTATCATTATAATATGACAAGCTATTGAGACAAGGCAGTTATTAAGACAAGTCTCATTGTTATTCTTGAAAAGCCTGTGAAATTTTTGAAACTGCATATTTCATTATTCATCCAATAACTTCTAATCATTTAAGCGTCCTGTCTAAGTACTCTTTCAGTCACTGCCTTGTTGCAACTCTTCTGTAAAAGCCTTTTAGAATGGTTTAGTAAATTTAAATGGTACCTAACAGTAGTAATAGTATTCTAGTTTTACGATGTCTATGATACAAAGTTTTGTAAAAGTGGCAATGGGCGATCTAAAGTACAATTTATAGTCTAATCTAATATCCCAGAGCCCCCAGACCTACATTAAGGATTGGAAGCGGGGCCATCTCAGGTAGCGTGAAGTACAGGTACATAAAAACCTTACTTACCTACTAATCATCGTCCAAGGCGCCATGAAAATTTCCCATAAATTGTTAGATATGCAACCTTCATGACTTCTGGTGGAAGCAATGGCCCTCAAGTCAAGAAAAGTGTCTTGGAAAACCGAATTTAAAACCAAAGTTAGCCAAACCGGTGTAGCGATACTCGAGTTTTAGTGAGACTAATGAACAGCAATTGATTTTTTAATATTTTTTAATATATTTATATATAACGCACTGGTGAACTTCGTATCGCTTGACAATGTACAAAATAAAAGTATTATTTTTCTTATTTTTCCTGAAAATTTCCCGGTGTTATCCCTCGACTATTACAACACACCAATTAATGTTATACAAATTGGTCCATCCTCTTAGACGTGGTGCGATGACCTCGGGAAATACGAATTCACTTTCATATATCACGTGGAGCAATCAATCACAAACATTATTATAGGTATATATGTATTTGTAATATAATAATATACACATTATTATAAAAACTAAAACATTAGGCATATAAAAAGCTTTATCTGTGAAGACGAAAAACAAACACGCAAGATTGTTTTCGCTCCTTTGTTTGTATAGCTATAGAGAGTATATCACATTTTTTTATTTTTTTTATAAAATTTTTAAAAGTATACTGGCATGATTCAGCAAAAATAATTAGTTTATTAAATTTTTCCCTCAGGAGCATTTTTAAGCCAAATACAAAATATTCTTGTGGCTCTCTCTTGTTCTACAAATTAGTATTTAATTCAGCAGATCTTGCCCAGAGAAGAATTTCACACGAAATGACGTGGTTGTATTTTGCTGTCCTCAGTCAAGTTGCCAGGTTTTTAAACTGTGGACCTCATTGTAATTGACTATCTATTGTTATTCCCAAAAACGTAGTGTAATCTCCTAGGTTGTTTGTCCCTAATCCATAAAATTATTATATCGTTTTTATTTTTTAGATGCTATTAAGAGCAATTATGCATGTTGATAACTGCTATTTTATTCCAAACATACAAGTGAATGGATATTTATGCAAAACTAATATACCATCAAACACAGCATTCAGAGGTTTTGGAACACCACAGTCTATGTTAGCATCAGAATCTATTATAAGAGATATTGCTGCAAAACTTAACAAACCGTTTGAAGACATAATACAATTAAACTTTTATAAAGAAGGAGACCTAACACATTATAATCAAACACTTACACATTGTACATTAGCCAGATGTTGGGATGAGTGCCTTGAAACTTCCAACTACTGGAAAAGAAAGAAATTAGTTGACGAATTTAATAGGTGAGTAAACGTAAAATCATTAGCAACACCCCATGCTTTGTACTTACTATCTGAACCACAATCAAACATCTAAAATTTTACTCTTTTTGTCTGAATAATATTTCCTCAAAAATGCCTCATGAATGAAGGAATGGAATATTCAAGGAAAATCACTACTCAACTGCAGTATGTCATAAAAAAACATTCCCTACATCAGGGATACTGTGATAAATAATGATCAATTATATCTTAAAATACGGTATATTCAACCCTAATAATGGCATAACTGTACCTGTGCTAGAGTAAGAAATAATTTGCATTAAAAGTGCCCTTTGTCCCTGTTTGAAACTCGTTTTCGGAAACTGTAATATCTATTTTTTTGTTTCTGCATTTATTTTATCTTTTTTATCAAATTAAATTATATATTTTATCTCGCTAAGTGTGCTTTTAACAGAGTTCATGTAAAAAAACTTAATTATTAAAAAGCAGTTTTAAAATTTTAATTGTTTACAGAAAACTTCTACAAACGTCGTATTATTTTATGTTAACGAAATGTCATGTTTTATATTTCTAATACTAACTGTGTCGGGTGTATATCTACTAATGAAGTAACTTTTAAACTCTTACTATTTCAACAAACCTCAAAGAATATTGCGAGCAAATATACGTGGTGTAGAGTGTATTTGAAGTAAACAAATACGACCAGCAGATAAAATTAAATTATTTTTTAAGAGTCCATTCAGTCAAAAAAGTATCTTAGTAAAATAAAAGTATCGTATTATTTGAACTGCTCTAGTAGGCCATCAACGTCTGGAACTGAAATTAACATCGCAAAAGTGAAGGCAACAGTGAGTGAAAACCCTCATTAAACTTTGAAAGAGATAGTTGCCGATTATAGGTCACAAGACGATCCGTGTCATTTTAACTAATCATTTGGGTATAAAACATGTAAATTAGGGATATTATTTGAGCGTTAAGCAACGTTTAAGATACCAAAATTGAAGAAATTTAGAAGAAAATTCTTGGATTTCGAACTAAGATAATGCGTCGTATTTTTATTTTTTATTTTTTTAGCACTTGCCCTGTGCGTGGGATAAATTTCTATAATTTTTAAAGAAAGAAAAAATTTCGCCCCAGACAGGATTTGAACCTGTAACCTTTCGTCTCAAGCCGACTAATGCTCTAACCAATTGAGCTACTGAGGATTGAATCAGTCGTCGTCGGATTGAATCCTCAGTAGCTCAATTGGTTAGAGCATTAGTCGGCTTGAGACGGAAGGTTACAGGTTCAAATCCTGTCTGGGGCGAAATTTTTTCTTTCTTTAAAAATTATAGAGTAAGATAATGCGCCTTCGCACAAGGCCAATATTGTGAACGAAATTTGACCAAACACTCAACAAATACCATCGGGCAACCAACTTATCAAGAGAATATAGCTTCAGTCGACTTTTTTTCTTTTTCCTAAACTCAAATTACCACTTCGTAGCATCCTTTTTCAATCGGTAGAAGACATAAAAGATAATCTACGGCAAGAACTAAACTCAGTTCGAGAAACCCCCCGTTTTGGTCCGGGCTCCTTTGCAGAATAGACTATCTGGCTTTCTTGCCAGGCAGCTCGTAAAAGACGAGCATAGGATTATCAACACTAACATCATGACATCTGGCTGGGTGGTAGAGTTTCGCAGCGACTCGCCCGGATTGGTACCACCGCCTTACCTATTCCTGCCGCCATTACGTCATGACGTGTTCCGGTTCGGAGGGTAAGGTAGCCGGTAAACTTACTTTTGCTCGAGGCCTAAAACCCTGACCTCAGGTTGGCAACGCTCCATTACCATCTTTGGTGTCTCTAGGCAGCGTGAATTTCTTACCATCAGGAAATCCGTCTGCTTATTTGCCTTCCTATCACATAAAAAAACAGCGTTTAAAAAATATTTTGATTATTGGATTTTTCGTTAGCGTAAGTGTATTACTGAACTCCTTCAGTACTTCCTACTTTGAAGGTGATAAAATTAATTTTGATTAATAGCAAACGGTTTGTGTATTGCTGATCTTTTCCTGGTACTTTCTTGACAGAGTAGTAGGTATTCACAAAACCCAAGGTAACAATAATCATGACATTTTGCAACATAAAATAACAATGCATATAAAGAAGTTTTCTATGAACATTTAAATTGATTAAAATAATTTCAAACCACTATCAAAAAAATAATTTCTATTACAGTTTTCAAGTACGAGTTTCAGGTTGGTCTGCTGTAGATTATGCTAATTTCATATACCACCACGGGTACAGTTATATGCCGAATACGAATGTTACATTCGCTAGAGGTACAGTCCTTAAGATAAAAATAATCGGTAAGTATTTAACTGCTGCAGAAAATGACAAAAAAGTCAATAGGTTCCTTGTTTCTTGCACTAGACTAGATCTTGACTCTTGACGTCAATTGCCAAAAATTGACAAAATCTTTTGAGTTTGTACCACATATTTCTTACCACTAAGAATACCGTCTCCTTATACGCCTCTATCCATGCATATTATTTAGCAAGATCATACTTGACTAATTTATGCTAATTTATATTAAAGAAAGCATTTGTTTATAGTGAAAACAGATGGAAAAAGAAAGGATTAAGTATAGTACCCACAAAATACGGAATATCTTTTCGATACGACACTCTAATGCAAGCAGGAGTCCTGCTGTTGATATATACCGATGGTACTGTATTATTATCCATAGGCGGAGTTGAAATGGGCCAAGGACTATTTACAAAAATGATCCAAATTGCATCTAAATGTTTGGATATTGATGTGTCCAAAATTTGCATTAGTGAAATGGCTTCAGATAAAGTACCAAACAGTACATCAACCGGTGCGAGTCTAAGTTCTGATATGTATGGTATGGCCGTTATAGATGCATGTAATAAGTTAAATAAACGATTAGAACCATACAAAGGTGCGCCAGACAGTAAATGGGAAGACTGGATTTCCGCAGCATATATGGATAGAGTTTGTTTGTCAGCGACAGGATTTTATATCATGCCCAAAATAGAATACAATCCAGAAACAAATTCAGGAAAGCTGCATGAATATTTCACGTATGGAGTGGCATGCTCAGAAGTCGTTATTGATTGCTTGACTGGTGATCATCAAGTTTTAAGAACAGATATAGTGATGGATATTGGGGAAAGTATAAATCCAGCTATAGATATTGGGCAAATCGAAGGTGCTTTTATGCAAGGGTATGGATTCTACACAATAGAAGAAATATTGTTTTCACCAAGTGGAGAAGTTCTTACCAAAGGCCCAGGTACATACAAGATACCAGGCTTTTCAGATATTCCAAAAGCATTCAATGTGTCGTTATTAAAAGGAGCTCCAAATCCAAGAGCAGTTTATTCATCAAAGGTAATAATTGATTGATTTTCGTAAAGAAAGGTATTGTGAATTTTGTAAACCATTTTTAGCTTCATAAAAAAGAAAAGTTCTATTTATGTTTTAAAGAATTAGGTAATAATCGTATGAGTGGTCCAGTTAAAATATGAAATGCTACCACCTAAGTGACTAGCCTTTTTTCCGAGTTGCCTGGTAAACTGGTAGTTGAGTAGAATTAATGCAGATGCGCTTCGATTAATTAATATTCTGAGTGCTTGTACAGCAAATATTATAATAGACGCAGTGATGAACAGGATAAACGCCTCATTTTTAGAAATAACGCAAGCCTTTTGCCATCGACCATTATTACGAATAAATTAGTGTGCGTTGCCACCCGCCTTCGTAGAGTATTATTCTATGTTCCTCTCGCACGACAGAGACAGACTTTTGTAATATAAATAAGTGCGCAGTCGTCTCCTTTTCGTTTAATACTAGAAACCATTAACTATTATGGAGTTCAGAGGTCATTCCCATTTCTATGGTCGAGGTCGATTCCCGATAGGGATATTTCTTTGATGAATATAGATATTACTGCATTTTTAGTCTACCTGTAGAGATATAGACATGAAAATCTGGGAACATATTATCGGACGTGCCTTATAGACGCTTCTTACAGCCGCGACTGATGTGTCGACTTCGTCCGCGGACGCTTTCTACTGATAAAAATACCTAGCGCGCCAAATATCTTTCGTTCACCCGATCATTCAAGGTCACGTCCATGATTTGTGTCCGGTAGTTTGCAAGGCTCAGTGATAATTAATGTTATGTAGATACCCTTTGAGTAGCAATTGTCAGCGGCGTCGTTCAGCCGCGTCCGATAGTATATTTCCAGATTAAGGTGGGGATACATTAAAAAAAGGACTCTGTCACTCAAACTAAATTTGATGTTTTTCTTATTTATAGGCAGTCGGTGAACCTCCACTTTTCTTGGCTGCATCAGTTTTCTTTGCTATTAAAGAAGCAATAAAATCAGCGCGAATAGATGCTGGGGCTTCCCCCGAGTTCTTTTTGGAGGTGCCAGCGACATGTGCACGAATTCGGATGGCTTGCGTTGATTCTATCACCGAAATGGTAACATTACATTTAACTTATTTGTTTTTATCTTGAAGTAATAAATTTATAAGGGAGGTTAAATAGCTTTATTACGTAAAGCGTTAAGACACCACTCTGTCTAGATTAATTTAAGTTACCACTTCTGTTTTTCACAGTCACATTTTTTATTTAAGAATGTTTCTTTTTTATTTAAGAGCATCAATGAAGGAGTCTGAAGAGATAACAGTCGCCTGTAGAGTGTAAATCCATTTGATGTTAATAGTGGGTAGCTACCTTATGGCTATGCCTTATGTTAGGTCATATTTGCTAGTCTAAAGTAAACCTACACTCGTGTTAGTTAGTGTTAGCGTCAAAACGGAAATACTAACATGACGGCAGGAATAATTTGTATCCTCCTCTAGTTCCTAAGTTATGACAAATGAAATCAAAGTTCTTCTGTGTACAGAAGGTCTTTGTATGAAATATCGTATATATTGCACCACTTACAATAAGAGCTGAAGTCATTTAAATGTGAATTTCATCTGTAACGATGATCTGATCTTGTGGGTGCACAGAATTGTATACCTATAGGTCATGACTATCCGCGTAAACAATAAAGAAAGGAATTAAAAATTTCGCCACAGGAGTTAAGTTGTCAGTAGTTCAAGTGGTTAGAGCTTTCCTCGGCTTAAAACGAAAGGGTATATTCTCAGTAGTTCAAATGGCAAATCATTGTCAGCAAGATGCAACTGTTGCATAACGATTATTATTTTCTAATTCAGGTTAAGGCAACAACCAAGACTGTGGACACCCCTTGGAGTGTAACTTCATAACCAACATGAACATTCTTAAACACTAGCGACCCGGCCCGACTTCGCATGGATGTTAGAGCTTATACTCGTATTTAAAAAATGTGTGCGTGTATTAGAGTATGCATGTAAGAAGTTAAACTTATTTGCGGCATTATCCTCCTTGTAGACTATAGCGTAACAGAGAAGAGAATGTAAAGGCAATTCACTAAAGAGAATTTAAAGGCAAATTTCTACAGAAGTTTCGATCTAAATTTCATTAAAAAATAATACATGACAAAATTAAAATTTTCAATGAAAACAGAATTTACGCAATGGCAAAGAGTAAACAACCTGTTGACTGGAGTAATCTAAGAACGCTTTATTCCGCTTGGAAGAAGTGGAAAATAGTGAGCTGAAGAGTGGGGCGACGAAAAATCCCCTAAAATCTTAAATTTATTCTAATCTTTAGTTTTGCGATAACGCTTTTGCGATAAAGAGCTATATAATGTGCACGAAATGTTTAAAGTAACTAATGTATAACATCTGACATATAAGTTGATACTGTATCCGTTTGAATAGTTTCAAATTTAGAACATTAGGTTTAATTAGACATTTTTGATTCAAAAGTTATATTATAACTTTATTTAATTACCTTACTTATAATGGGTATAGTTAATAACTATTTTTGATTCAAAAGTTATATTATAACTTTATTTATTTACCTTACTTAAAATGGGTATAGTTATTAACTATACCCATTATAAGTAAGGTAAATCATACTTTCTGTTGAACAAATATCGTTATATTTCCACCAAAATCCCAAACAATTACACGTCTAAACCATCCATAGGATTATCATTCTATTGTCGGTAACCTTCAGAAACCCGTTCCGTACTCTATAGTTTATAGAAAACATGCAAACAGACAGGGTCACCGTGACCGAAGACTCAGCCTCGGGCCAGGTCATGACACCGTCATCATGGTGGTAGAAACAGGTAAAGCGGTGAACCCCTACCCGGGTAAAATGATGCACAGAAGTTTGGTAAAAGTGGTCTTGTTGATGATTAAAAATATTAAAATATTTGCCCTACAATCTATACTTACAATAAAGCTGAGTGAATTATGTGTCTTCCGATATTAAAACAATAGGTGCAGGCGACTAAAAATATACAGCAGAACACATTATTCTATTTTTTTTTTATTTTTATGTCTCTGTATCACGAATGCGATTCACGTCGAATCTGCTGAATAGATCGTAGCGAATTTTTTATGGTAGACACTTTATGTTTCGAGAAAGGTTATGAATTAAATTTTACCCCCCCTCACTCAAGGGGTCCCGTGGGAGAAGGGTAAGATTAAAAATGTAAATTGGGCTATAATCCATTAATATAATTCGATGTTGTTTATTATGTTTTTGTTTTGTAGATTAAATTTTACGGATTATATTAATACGACTTATTACTTAACTATATTTCTTCGTAGATGTATTTTAATAAACGTTGCTTTGTTCTTTTTCCAATATTTAATTTATATATTTATTTTGGCCATCCTAACTTAATGTTCCCCAATTGTTTGTTTTGTTTTGTGTTTGTTAGACTCTAACAAATTTAATTCTTTCCGACCGACAGTTTAATTCTTTTAATTTTGATGTTATTATTTAATTTAAGACTTAATTAAATAAATAAATCATTAAAATAATAAAAAAATGTGTTGTTTAAGAACCACTGTGTTAGAGGGTAATATTGTGTTACAGTTTTTCTTAAAATAGATACAACATATTTTGCAGGAACTCCATATCTTAAAGTAATTAACAGTATTCTATGTAACAGTGGTGGGCAAATTACGGCCCGCGGGCCGGATCCGACCCTTGAGAAGTTTTAATCCGGCCCGCCGAGGGTTTTTTTTTAGAAAAAATATGAACCTCCTTAAAAAATGGTCGAAATCTTAAGACTATTGAAATTTGAAAAATTAAGATACTGAATTGATACTTTAAACATATATATGTTGCGTATTTCATATGTTAAGACTTCATCAATCGATTATATTTTAATAAAGGATTGTAAAATAATAAAAAATGCCTTATGGTTATCTTTATACATCGTTTTATAATCGTAATATTTACTGCTATTTTTAGGTGTTTTAATAAACCGGCCCGCCTCAAGATTATTTATAATTTACCGGCCCGCCACTAGATTTTTTTTAATTCACCAGCCCGCGGTCAAAAGAATTTGCCCACCCCTTCTATATAATATACCTACCTGACATTACGACACGCTTTTGGATTGATTTCTGCGGTTTTTACAAAACCAAAAAAAGAGTAAGTTTTCGAATTGTATACACTCCGCCAAAATTGGATGAATTTTGACTTTTTAGATAGGTTTGATGGGCTCATGATGATTATTTATTAAAGTAAGGTACAACTAACAGTTTGGCCCATGTGAAACTAAAACTGGACAAAATGTTGTTCCGAACATCGTGTAGGTATCTATTTTATAAGTTAGTACAAATGCAGAGTGCCGATCATGACTGAGTTCGTTCTTCGACTCCTACTTGGCCAATTTTCGGGAAAAAAACACTGATTCTGTGGCAAATTTGGCTCGTAATAAGTATGTGGAAATCGTAGCACAGAGTTTGACTTAAGATTCGAAATATGGTTTTTAAACAATTTGTTACACCATGGAATAGTACTACCCAAAGATCTTACTAAAACAACTCATGTATTTGGCAGCTTCAAAGTTAACGAGAAAGCTGATAAATAAGAAAAAATAGACCATACCATCTTGGTCTATTTTTTCTTGGTAAAAAATAACAAGCTATATAAAAAAGGAGGCATTCAGAAACAGGTAGGTAAAACCAAGAAAAAGCATACTCATTCCTTAAAGGTTGGCAACGCATCTGTGATACTCACGCCACTTGCTCGTTTGTTTCCTCTTGTATAAAAAAAACGACGAGGTGGGAATTATGAGACCCATAGGTGCCGTACACTACAAGGATGACATAGAACGCCCTTAGTTGTACCGTAGGAGATAGAGCTCTGGGCCCTGCGGGTGTTTTGTAGAATAAGACAGCGGAAAAGCACACGGCTTTCCTTAACCTTAGAGACAACCGTGGCTTAATTATATAGACACCATAGACGTTATAGGTTCATCATTGTCTTGCAGGATGTTAGGATTAATTTTAAGACTAGGTATTACCCTACACTTTGAACTGGAATATGACACCGTCGTAGTAGCAAAACTGGTGAAGCGGTGGATCCCGATTCGGGCAAGTTGCTGCACAGAACTCCAGCACCAGTATCCCCCCTGCTTAAGCCCCATTTAACATAAAGGTCAAGTACCTTAACGACAAGTCGTTTAAGCTACCAGGTAAAGAGGCAGATTATTAAGCTATTGCATAGCCTATATCGGGGGCCTAGAGCGTGGAGACCAATTCCAGAAATTCTGTAATGAAAATAACCTTACGCCCCCCCACTCCGACCGGCACAGCGGCGATATTTTTTAATTTTGCCATCTACCGATGAATAGCAGAACTTTTAATGATGGGATAAACTTATCAAGTTATTGAACTGTCCCCGGTTCTTGATAAGTGTAAGAAATTTTAATGAAATCTGCATGTTTAAAGTGAGAGAAAAGTATTTTCGTTCATTATTGTTTTCAGCTTATATTAAAAATTATTTGTATGATAGATATATAACTTCAATCGAGTATGCCGTTTTATACAATTGTGAATTAGTTTTTAAAATGCTCTTATTAACTTCACTTGTATGTTTTCGTACTTGTTTGTTAGTTTGTATGTATGTAAGTATATATGTAACTGGCACCTTTGAGCTCGATTTTCTCTCACTTTAAACATGCAGATTTCATTCAAATTACACTTATCAAGAATCGGGGACAGTTCAATAACTTGATAAGTTTATCCCATCATCCCATTGCTCAATACACGAAAAATATGGCACAAAGCGGCCCACGTTTTTCTTACAACAATACTAGTATTTTTCATTAATTATTGTTTACATTTTATGTTTAAAATTATTCACAACAATATTAGTATTTTTCGTTCATTATTGTTTACAGCTTATATTAAAAATAGCTTATATTAAAAATTATTTATAGTTTTTAGTTTGATATGTTTTAAAAGCGTGTTTTTTAGTTTTTAAACTATATTTATTAGGTAAAAGTAAATATCTTGTTGATAAGAACGCCATCTTCATTCTTCATTTAGATACCTACCTAACTTCCTAAAGATAGGATCAAGGCTACTCAAGTTGTCTAAAAAACATACAAAAATATTCTCTTCGGTCCCTAAGCTAGCTCGACCAATTAAACAAAATCACAGTTATCAATATCGGTTTAGTAATTTGGGAATTTGTTCCGAACATACCTACATCGTAACATTTTTATATATATGCAGGTAGGTACTCTCTTGTCCCATAGACGGTCCTGTCTTAACTATGAATATTAGATTAGAAGCAAATAACACTACTTTAACAAAATAATTAACACGCGTGATGCCATGCTTAAAGATAACAGAGATTTAAAAAAATAAAAAGTAGGTAGGGTAGGTGCCTACATTTTTATTTTAAATATGTGTTCTGCAGCCATTTTTATATAGTAGGCTGAGCCTACTTTTTAGGGTTCCGTAGCTAAAGGGCTCAAAAACGGAATCCTTATAGATTCGTCATGTCTGTCTATCCGTCTGTATGACAGAGCCTTTTTTCCAAATTTATAAGAGTTACACTGATAAACCTGGTAGGTAAGTAGGTGGATTATGTGAACCGCATTAAGATGTTCATACAAAAATAAAAAATAACAATTGATTTTGGAAGCTCCCCATACTTAGAAACAAAAACTAAAAAATATATATTTTTATCAAATATATTTATTTGGGGCAAGTTATACTAAGAGAACGATAGAACTAAAAAAAACGGTAACCTATTGAAAACTCGAATTTCTGTTACTCGAATCTTAAAACCTCAAAAATCGTTGGTAGAACTTTTTAATGACAAACATAATTAATGACAACTTTTTAAAATTCCTTTTTTTATTTGCCAGATGATTCAATTTCCAGATCACTAAAACCAAATTTTCAAAAAGAATTTTTTGTTTCCCTTTTTTCATACGCCAGATACTAGATTCTCAGAATTCTTTTTCTTGTTTCCCGTTATACCATTTTCCAAATAAGCTTTTAAGTATCAAATCATAATCTTTTTATTTGGTTCCCATACAAACGTGTTCCAGCTAAACTAACAATATAATTATATCATTTAATTTTTTGTTTTCCATGCTTACAATTTCTAGAAATATTACTAAACTACCCTATTAACAAAATTAAATAAGCCTAAATAATTTTGTAGGTCTAAATGATATTATTTATCTAGATAGATAAACGGGCTAAACCTACTTTTAAACGAGCTTTTTTATTTTTGTAAATTTATAATGGGAGTCTCTGAAACATTTGAAACGATTTTAATGAAATTTGGTATACCTACATGGGTTTTGGGGCCGATAAAACGATAGCTCGCTATTGTTTTACTTGCCCATTACAGAAAGGTTAAAGTGTCAAACTCGACTAACCTAGCCTGGGTGCTTATTACGTATCTCAGTTACCAACTTAAAATGAATGAGTGCACACCAATTATCTGTCAAATGACGTGTTTTATGTTTGCTATCTCCAGTGACCAATAGAAATACAATAGAGATAGCAGACACAAATGACGTCATTTGATGTACACTTTTACAGTTTGAGTTGCCAACTGAGATACATAATCACGCGCCTGGTTAGATTAGAAATGCGACCTCCCGACCCTGCCAGAACCGACTCGCTATTGTTTTATTTGCCTACATACTTCCTTACTTGGTTTTCATTCATCTTTACTTCAACTATTTGGATTTTAAATACAAGGATTTAGTTTTTCTGCATATCGTTAGTCGAGTGACTAGCGTACACGCCTAACTACACTGAACAACCGAAGCTCGGGTTTGATTCCCGACGGGGGCAGGCATTTGTGTGATGAACATTTAGATGTCTGCATTTCCGGGTCTGGGTGTTTATTAAATATATTCTAGTATCTATTTAAGTATTTCTATTTATGAGAATCGTTGAATAACACCCATAATACAAGTATATAATTTGCTTACTTTTAGGTTAGATTCAATTCGTGTAAAATTGTTGTCCAGGGAATTTGGATATTTTTTATCTGGATATCAATTAAAGTCTTTCAAAAAATTTGTGTTTTAAAAATCTGGCTTTTGTGCATATTTAATACATCCAATCCAATCCACGGTATTCTGGATTTTGTGTATTTAGATTTAGTATGTCTGAAACTTATTCGTCTGGATTCCAAAACGTCGTACAAATGAATAAATGGGCGACTGAAATTCGGAGTGGTCATTATATGGCAAACAAAATGTCTGAATTTAAAAAAACAGGATTGTGAAAAAATTTCCGAATGTTTTCGGGATTATGTTATTCGAAATATTAAAGTTAGGTTAAGATAAATAACCAAAAAAATGTACTGTGTAAACTTACACCGAAAATTGGTTTGAACGAGATCTAGCAAGTAGTTTTGTTAAGTAGTAAGTAGGTGTAGTAGTTTAGAATCACGCTACAGTTTAACATCAGCTTTTTAATATTATGTATTTGATATTTTAAATCTGCGTTAATACAGAAGTTTCACTGATCTTCATTTGCTTACATATTTCTAAAGGGCCACTTGCACGTTCCTGGGTTAAGGATTTAATACTGAGTTAGCGCCTAACTAGGGTTAAATTACCTTATATTTGGCAGTTTAACTCAATGTTAAATGTAACCCGGGGATGTGCAAGTGGCCCTAAGGGCATAAATCGTGACGTAGTGATGTAAACTGCAACCACTGTACAAATAAAATAAATGAATTGCAAGAAATTGTTGCATTTTGTAATTAATTTCAATTGTAAAAAAATATATACCTATCATATACGAAACCTCATAATATGATACGTGTTGCTACAGAACCCTCCATGGGCGGTTCCGATTTGCACTTGGCCGGTTTTATATTTTGAATGTACAGAATTAATTGTTCTACATTATGACTTCAATTATAGATTTAGTCCTAATCAAGTCTTTTTTTCCAATGAATCAAAAACATTTTTGCACAAAGTGACCAACGTACCATATTATGGTCATAAATCTACAGTTTTATTATAAACTTACCCACGACCAAAGACTTTAAAGATGAGTAAATAACGACAGATAATAATCCTATCAGCGCCGCGCAACAATAAAATAGATAATATATAATGCGCAGTATGTAAAATACCTACTAGAAACAAGAATCTTTGTTCGCAATTTATGTTATCGATGTCAATAATATTCATAGTGCGATAATATGTAAAAATATTTGGATGTTTGTAAACCACTTTTAATCACGCCTCAATGTCTGAAACTATCGTGATCAAATATTTACTTTTTACATTTATACCACTATAAGTCAAGAGTCTCCGAAACCAGCGTGTTTGTATGAAAAGGCTAATGAATTTGGAGGAAGTTGGGCAGGTTTGCTAGGATCGTGAGGTTTGCTATTCGATACTCTCTGCCGACCTAGTAAGGGACTTGGCGTGAAGATGACTGACTGACTTATGATGTATGGTTGAAGTTTATAACAAAGTTCGTGCACTAGCTCAAGATTACCAGGGGGCTGATTATGTAACTGAGTTGCCACCTCAAAATAGAAAAGTGAACACCAAATAGCTGTTGAATGACGTGTTTTATATTTGCTATCTCCAGTGACCAACAGAAATACAGTAGAGATAGCAAACACAAATGACGTCATTTGATGTACACTTTTGTAGTTTGAGTTGGCAACTGAGATACATAATTACCCCCTTGGAAGCTAATTACTTAATTCTTTAGTGATTTTTTTAGTGATGATCACTGGGTAGTGTATATTTAATAGCTGCCAAATGATATGTTTTATGTTTTTTATCCCAAGGGACCTACAGAAATACACTGGAGATTGCTAATACAAAACACGTCATTTGATAGCTATTTGATGTACACTTTACCCAGTGATCATCACTGAAAAGATACGTACGTACCTAGTCAGTCCCCTGTTCGTTCAAATGTTTCGTTACATTACGGATTTCAATTAGTTTGTCCATTTATAATTGAATAATGTTATGTCTCTAATTTCTATAATAAAAACTCATGACTTGAAAAATTAACAGAATATTTATTAGGCGCCTGCTAAAAAAACAAAAAATAAAAGTGCATTTATAATACACGAAGACATGGGTACCTTAGTCAGTAGGTATTCTAGGCTAGCCTACTTTTTGACCCACTCTTTCTACTCTCGAAAAGTTTCTACTATTTGTCAAAGCAAATTCACCCGGCCCGTGCCATGTAACTTTTAGTTTATGTTTATTTTCCAAATGTTTTAAATGATGTCAAAGGCTTATTGTTTAAGCTTTGAAATCGGCAAAACCATTAATGAATTACATACAGTATTTTGACACTTATTATTTTTTAAAGTATCTTAACGTAGGCAGAGGTACAACCAGGGCATCCACGACTAGCCGAAGACACTAGTCCCACAAAGTGATAGGTGGTAGGTAAGCCTATAATCCAATGATATTCAATCATAAGCAACATTTTTTTATTATAAAATTGGAACTACACTGACCAACTGCGAGGCTCGGGTTCGATTCCTAACGGGGGCAGGGATTTGTGTGATGAACATTTATATGTCCGTATTTCTGAGTTTGGGTATTAATTAAATTTATTCTTGTATCTATTTAAGTATTTCTATGTATTAGAATCGTTACCTAACACCCATAACACAAGCTATTGGGGTTAGCTTTAATACGTGTAACTTGTACAAGAAAATTTACTTATTTTGTTGACCGACCCGGGAATCGAACCCGGGACTGCATAAAGTCAAATCCAACACCAGGACTGCTAGACTACAAAGGCAACAAATTTATATTATTTTTTACATAAGATAGTAAAGAAGCACACAGCTCTCTCTATAGTAAGAAACAACTGTGGCCTATCCTAAAGTCTGTTTTTCCTTAGGAGTCCAATTTAGTAAACAAACACCACTTGAAAGAAAAACATCAGTTTCACATTATTCTCACGCATTGAACTAAATGTTATTGGTTTTACATATTCAAAACTTAGTTATAGTAGGTATGTTTAACAATTACTTTTGTTTCAAATTCATCAATGTAACACATAAAATTTGCAAAAAAATACCAGAAATTGAAATTTATGTGCACAGGTAACACAATATAAACTTGACAAATAGAACTTTAGATTGTCTATGGAATTGATAGACATGAGCAATGATGATTGACCCCTTTTTACGAAAATTTGGCACACTTATAGTTTATGTGCAGGAGAAGTGCAGAACGCTATATTTTTCAATAATAATGCTTATAAAGTACATAATGGTGCTTTAATTATTAATTCGAAAAGAGTTTCAAAATAAAAAAAGTAGCAAGATTTTTCATAAAAACAAATGTAAACCTGTACATATAGTCTATTTTTATTTAAAATCCGATTATGTGAATAAACACATCATAGAAAAACATTGAAGTTTCACACCAATCATATGCATTGAATTCGACATGAATAGTTCGGTTTATTCTTTCACTCTAAGCAGAACGTTTAACACTAAAATCTGTTTCGAATGAACCATTTGAACATATTAAATTTAAATAAACTTACACAGTATTAAACACGAAAAAACTTTTTGTAATATTTTTGTAATATGTGTCATTTACTTGTTTAGGAAAATAAAAACTGCAACAACCAGCGCCAACTGGGCACACATCCAATCCGGACAACGACATTTCCATTAAAAAACTCAAAACACACACTTCCACTTCTTTCCTGTTGATCCGGAGATCGAACCCATGACCTCAGGAAGCTAAGTCCAACGCAAAACCACCAGACCTCAGTGGCAATCAGATTTAAAATGCGTTTTCATTAACAATTTCCTCGAAAAAAATGTGATTCACCACTTCCATTATTTTCTTACCAAATATACACTATCCATTGTGTTTTGGCAGGATAGAAAGATAAACAAACACTTTTTTTCTTACTACTAAGAATATAGCAATACTATCTACTAAATTACTATACTAGTATTGATTAATAAATATCATTCATTCACGGTAGTATGTCATTCTTGTTCATTCGGTCTTTTGATAATTCTCTAACCTATTCATGGTCTACGGCTTCCTAATGTCACTGTTCCGCCATTGTTGTTTATCAAATTGGACTCCTAAGAAAAAAACAGACCTTATGTGCATAGACTTATGTGGTCCTATCGTCGAAATGTTAGACCTGTCGTGCAAATTTACCCTTCCCTCCTCTCCGGGCCGCAACATAACGGGCTGTCTAATGGCGACAGGAACTGGCAAAGCGATGGATCCCTAGTTCCTACCCAGGCAAGTCGCTGCACTCTCTATACAGAGTTCAGTATCTTCACGCCTGTATCCCAGAAGAGGTAGTCAGAGGCACCCAGGGCACTCACGACTAGTCGAAGACACTAAATCCTACAATGTTATAGGTGGCAAGCCTATCGCCAACCGGGTACGTATCCCATCCCAAGTCAGTTTTTTATTAGAAAATTTGAAAAACTTATTTTTTTTTGTAACCCGACCCGGGACCTCATGAAGTCAAGTCTAGCTCCTGAACCGCTAGACCACAGAGTTTATATTAGTAATCAACAATTTGACCTATGCTCGCCTAGTACCAGTTGGCAGGCAAGAGGGCAGACGGTATATCCTGCACAGAGGATTTCAGCTAACACGGTGATTAACTAATACGACTTCCGACTAAATATAAAATGCAGGCAACAACTAGACAAACTACTACGTACGTTAGTAAATAAGATCTTTGTTAGTAATATAGGTTTAAACTGGTTGGGAAATTAACAATTTTAAAAAATCTCACACATTAACACACTAAGAAGATTCAAGTTTATTTTTATTAATACAGTTATTTTTAATTGTTGTGAATCCGTACTAATATTACAAATGCGAAGGTCTGTCTCTCAATTACGCTTACATGGTTAAACTTGAGAAGCTTATAGCTAAAGACTCGAGTTCAAATATATGCTACTTTTTTCAATCAACCCCCAAAGGACTAAAATGGGGTGAAAGTTTGTATATAAATCTTCGACAAAGTCATGGGTAATCAGCTAAGTGGAAATTATTAATAATTAGAGTGTGTATTAAGTACTTAAGTTGGATATGTGCCCGGTTAGCGATAGGCTAGCTACCTATCACATTGTGGGACATAGTGTCTTCGGCTAGTCGTGGGTGTCCTGGTTGTGATTACGCCTACATCTTCGAGTATAACGGCGTGAAGATTTTTTTTTTAAATACAGTTAATTTTTTGTTATTGTGAATCCGTATTTATAAATGCGAGAGTCGGTCTGTCCGTTACGCTTTCAGCGGAGTTTGATGAAATTTGATATACATATACCTAACAAATCTTTAAAGAGCTATTATTAATGGGGGACGAAAGTTAGTATGCAATATGTTCGTTTGTATTATATTTATATGCACTATATAAACAAATATTGTATATATTTGTTTGCACTAGACAAATTCTGAAACTGCAGTTACTCACTATAAAAATCTTTTGTTTATTCAACAACGGTTTAGTTAGATTAGTAGATTAGATTAGTAACGGTAAGCGAATTCTCGAGTGGGCGAAGCAGTCGATTTTGCTAGTTTTAGATAAACTTTGTCTTATTACGTTTTGCTTTCTCTTTCACAAGTGCCGAGCTATCGTGATATTTCTTTTTGCTCTCCCTTTCACAAGTGCGAGCCACTATCGTATTACTTATTTTTGCTTTCTCTTTCACAAATGCCGAGCCACGATAGTGTTCGTGTACGGAATGGTAGGGTAGAGTACGCTTGCACACTCCTTGTCCCGGACACATGAAAGTGACGCACATAACACCTAGGTTTCTGGTATCACTTACCGTTAGGAGTCTTGTTCCCTGTCTTATCCTATAAAAGTTACATGAGGTGACATACATTTTTTCGCGTAACGTCTCTAAATAGGCAAAAAGAATCGAGTGTCACGATTCGTACAAAGCCTAGCTTCAGCCACATGCATTACTTTTTTTTGTAAAATCCTGCGGGTTTGGCAGACATTTGACACCAACCTCGGATATTTTTTGAGCAATTTGGTCGTGTTATATCAATCTGGGTTTCTGTGGGTGCCTACATCCATCCACATCGTATGTACTGTATTTATTCTTGTTTACGTGCAGTATTGACCGCCTCGTTGGTCGAGTGGCTAGCGTACACGCTTATCGCGAGGCACGGGTTCGATTCCCGGCGGGGGCAGACATTTCTGTGATGAACTTTTAGAGGTCTGCATTTCCGGGTCTGGGTGTTTATTAAATACCTATACATACCTATATATTCTGGTTTAGGTATTTCTATGTAATAGTATCGTTAACTAACACCCATAACACAAGCAAATAATTTGCTTACTTTGGGGTTAGGTTAAATTTGTGTGACTTGTCGAGGGATATTTATTTATTATTTATTCTGTACCAATGAATAGAAATGCACAATACATAGACACCCGGTACGTATGAACGATGGCTATGCTATAGATGGATAATGGATTACATTATTTTGTTGACCAAGCGACGGTAGTCAATTTATTCGTCATAAATTGACTACCATGGGCATCGCGTGGGTATAGGCAGGGGCGTAGCTAAGCAAGAGCGAAGTGGGCCATCAGCCACGGCTTTGCACAATGGGCCTCACAACGCCCAATATTCTTGCAACGCACATTTATACTTGTAACATCCCGAAAGAAGGAGGAGGTTATATGTTTGACTTCTATACCTATATTTAATGTATGATAATCGAGTTCTCCGCTATATTCGAATCGATTTATTGTTATTTTATTTAAAAGAGTGGGCCCTTTTCCACTCAGTTTTGATCTGATAATGGAGTCATAGTAAAACTAAGAAAAATTCTTAATTTTTATGTATCACCTAGAATTACTTATTGAGATCAAAGTCGGTTTGTTTTTGCAGTTTTTTATTTTTTTATTATTTCAATATCATGAGTCCTGTCAAAGTATAATTGGTAATATTCATTTATTAGGTAGATCATGGCAAAAAAAAAACAGTAAAACTGAAGAAAATAGATTTTAATTTAAATATATTGTCGTCAAAGAAAAAAATTAAATTAGTATTATTAAGACGATATATAGACGATAACTCAAGACGTACTAAACAAATAGTGATAAAATTTATATGGTATAACATAAATTGCGGAAATACCTTCACCCTCTCTATCCAATAAACAAATAATAATCAAAATCAGACAAACTGTAGAAAGTTATGAGTCTAACCTAAAAATATAGCACTAGAATAGCCATAGAGCCTCCGACATTTTAGGTCGGTTGAAAAGGGGCCTTCCTGATGCGACTTTGCCCAAATCTCTATAAGAACTAGCTACGCCACTGGGCGAACCCATATTACAATCATATGGTACAACGCGCTAACGCAGCCCCCTCTAAAGATTAAATGTCCAATCAGCTCTTGAGACTGATGTCTAGTCGCCTGTCGCTGTTCTCTTCAGTATTTACGAAGATTTTAACGTAACCGTGTGTGTATGTGTAAACTTTTCATAACGGAATACTTATTTTTAAGTGTTTTCATACAATGGGGCAGCTAAATGCAGAAGAAGAGGCAAGGAATGTTAGCACCGAATTGGTTTTTTATGTCAATGGAAAGAAGGTATGATTTGAAAGTTTTGCTATTTATAAATTAAAGTCAAAGGTTTAAGATAACCTAAGAAGACATTCAAAATAGATTTTCCGCAGTTTTACTGTAGGTAGTAAATATATTTTTTACAAATTATTTAGATCTCTCGCGGAAACAAGTTTCGATATCGGGATAAAAAATAGCCTGTCACTTTTCGGCATCCCAACTAGGTGTTGGGTATTCAAACATTATTTCATAACATAAATCCATTGCGAAATAAAGCAAACAACCTTCCGCATTTATAATAATACTTCTTGTAATAATAATTTATCACCAACGTACATACAGAATAACATCATTTGACACCGGTTATTATTTTCACATCATTTACTTAATTACATTTTAATGTACTTTACTTATTTACTTATTATGTAATGGTATAGGTACCTACTTGGGTGAAAATTTGATAACACAGTAAGAAAAGTAAATATGTAATATACTTAAGGCAATAATGTTTTTAGTATAGTTTGTACCTACGTGTATATACAAAACTGTGGTGAGGTGTATCAATTCTATTGTATATACATATATATGTAATTATACACATATATATTTTTGTATGTACGGTTAAAAATAAACCGGTATTGATGACTTTTTCTTGGAAAAGTTGTTAATAATTTTAAGGTGCTCTCACATTAGGTGTTTTATTATGATCCAACTTTTAGTTTTTGAGTTACACTTATCAATGCATAATTTTTATCTATGATGACAACCTTTTTATCAATGATGTTGTCAACATTGTTGAAAATGTTGTGCACTATCACTAGGTAGGTACATACCTACTTACCTAGTAGGTATAAAACAAAGTCGCTTTCCGTTGTCTTTCCCTACGTATACTTAGATCTTTAAAACTGCGCAACTGTTATTTATATAATTTATTCCAGTATATTTTAGTATACAACATATTCTAATTAAATATTTGTAATTGTGACAAAGCCGTCACAGAGAAAACAATATCTTACATTGCACGCGTAGGTTGAACCGTTTGAGATACTTACGTCAAAATAATGTATGGAAATGTATGTCATAAAAAGTTCTACAGATAGGTAATTCGCGAGCATATATCTATCTCCCAAGGTTGACTCAGAGTAACCATTTTTATCTCGGAAAAATATGTATTAAAAGTACCTACCTTATCTTCAAAAGCTAATTTGTCGTGATCAGTATTTTCAAAGATAGCATGAAATCTTTACGGTACAGGGAAAGAGGAATTGGTTTAGGTACTCCGAATTTAACGAGTGGGAGACCGCGGGCAAACCCCACAATAGCGACTCACCCGGATTGGTACCACCGCCTTACCTATTCCTGCCGCCATAACGTCATGACGTGTTCCGGTTCGGAAGGTAACCGAACCGGAACCGAAGGTCCGGTTAACTTACTTTTGCTAGAGGCCTTTGCTAACATCCCTGCCTCAGGTTGGCAACGCACTATTAAAACCTTTGGTGTCTCTAATTTAGTGGTGGAATGTCTTACCATCAGGAAATCCGTCTGCTTGTTTGCCTTTCAGAATCATAAAAAAAATGCTTCTCAAACATAGCTCAAAACTACCCGTGGAATGTTAAGGTCCCATACCTACTTAGTCAGCCAGAAGAGCCAATCACCGCACTCCCCCGTTCCATGATTATTATGAAATATTGCGCTCTAAAGTAAACGTCTTAAGCGACAAATCTCTATTTTTGACACTATAAAAGTAATTTGAAAAAAAGTATAAAAACTGAAACACTTATCTTTTAGGTACAGTACTTATCTGTGTTTATGTTAAATCTGGTGTCGATATTTTCATAATTGAAGTGGACAGTTGGGTTTTGCTTTCAAAAAAGGGTTATCAAAGTATATAGCAAAGTGAAATGAATCGTGTTTTGGAAACACTAGTCTTATAAAGTGTATTAATGTTAATCTTGTGTATTTTTGTCACCAAGATCCATGATTGCTTTGTATGAAAAAAACATTATACTGCTGACGTATTTTAGCGTATATGGGCCCTTAATAAAATTTATGTGGGACCATCTCGGAATCGTTACCTAAATACCTTTCTAAAACAGAATGATCAAATCGCGACGTGGTGATGAAATAATTAGACTCTGTGTTTTGCATTTTTACTGCCCTTAAATTATTTACTTATGTAAATGTTTTCTTCGTATATTTAAAGCACTATTTAAAAAAAAACACACTATTTTAAATTTTATATTCTTCTCATAATATGTACCTATTATGTGCTATTGTGATAACTTAGTAAGAAAAGTAAATTATATGTATTTGGTAATTTATGTATTTATTTACTACTAGCTTCCGCCCGCGAATCCGTCCGCGCGGATGTCGGTCTAAATCTGAAAGATTAAGATTTATTTTTTTCCTATATATTTATCCAGGATAAAAAGCACCTATCTCATTTTATGCCCAGGATAATAAGGTATAATTATACCAAGTTTCATCGAAATCGAACCGTTAGTTTTCACGTGATGCCTGAACTTACAGACAGACAGACAAAAATTTTTTTAATCACATATTTGGATTTTGAATCGATCCAGTAACACCCCCTGCTATTTATTTTTTCAATATTTTCAATGTACAGAATTAACCCTTCTACAGATTTATTATATGTATAGATTGTAGGTAAGTGAATGTATTAATTCCACATATTCAAAAGTCACTATTTTACATTTTATTTGATAGGTAATAAGTAGGTATATGTACCTACTTGGTATTAATCTAAGACATTAATTTATATTTTTGTTACATATGTATATTAAATTAAATTACTAGTATACTATAGTATATACTAGTATAGTTAGTAGGTTCACTTTTTTTACTTTATTTGAGTACCTACATACTTAAAATTTTACGATTTTTATTATGTTTGTTATTGTTGCAATTGGAAAATTTAATCAAAATAATAAGAACAGAAACTAAATATTAAATTTAAACTTTAGAATAGCGTTTGCTCTTAAAGTTACAGGTACACAATATTTTATTCAAGAGTAAATAAATACAGTACCTATAGCCGTCTTGACATGTTTTTACTTTGATTTAGCATTTGCATTAATACAAATTTGGATCAAGTTACCACATTTATCAAAAAGAGGCTAAAATTATCCTAAATTGGTCATTAGTCGTCAAAGAAAGTCATGTAAGGGTCATGAATAAAGCGGTTGCCTTATTGCTTAAGCTCATTTAGTATGATTTGGAGGGTACGAAGAAATATATATTAGGTATATCTGTTGGTTTTTTCATGGACATTTCATTTGTGCCCTTTAATTAAACAATATCGTACAAAATGGCACCAAAATTTACTAAGTGACATAAAAACACAAAACTCAATAATTAAGATAAACAGCCATATTTTCTCTCTATCGTGCCAAAACTCAGTTGAATTATTTATAATTAAATATGCAGTTTAGTAGGTATTTCTTACTTATACATGTTTAATTAAGCCATGCTTTTTATTATGCTTTCTATTATATTTCTTTCATGCTAAGCATTTCTTACTTATACATGTTTATAAATTTTACTCAAGTTTTTTTTAGATGAAGGATTAAATTTATTATTCTGGTGTTTTAGATTAAGCCTGTAAATGAAGCTAAAACTATTGTTTTTTCACCGATGTGATTATAATATTATGTACTAACAAGAAGTTGTCAGCGTCTTTAACTACGTAGGTACCTACTAAAGGTTATAAGATCTCCCGCGAGAACCTGTTTAGATATCAGGATAAAAAGTAGCGTATGCTACTTTCAGGTAGGGTTGACAATTTTTTTGTCTGATTTAAGACATCATTTTTTAAAATAAGTTATTAAAATTTAGTTCCTTTTTTTAAAAAATACAATGTTTTCTAGAAAGTATAACAAGAAGACTAATTTACATAAAGCTGTGAAATATGTACGTTTTTTATACATTTATTGTTTTAATATTGCAAAATATAAATATATTATATCAATTGTACTAACATAAACTTACATATTTAGATCTCCCGCGAGAATCCGTTTAAATTTTAGAATAAAAAGTAGCTTTTTTCACTTACTGGTAGGCTGACAATTGGTTTTGTTTGAATATATGTATTGTTTTATAAAATAAGATGTGAAAATATAGTTCCTGTCTTTAAAAATACATTTTGTAGAAAGAATAAAAAATAGACTAATTTACTGAAAATTTTGGAATGTGTTTATTAATATGTTTTTGTTTTAGTAACGCAAAATGTAAACACATATAAATTATTCTGCCATAAAGTATTTTCGCGTATTATATATTTCTTTAAAAGTATATAGGACGGGGCCCGGAAAATAGTACGATGCTATATATTACTAGCTGACCCGGCAGACGTTGTTCTGCTATGACAAAATTGAGGTGAGTCACCCTTATCACTAAGGGGTATGAAAAAGATTCACCTTCATCACTTAGGGTTATAAAAAATATATGTTGGCCGATTCTCAGACCTACTCAATATGCTCACAAATTTTCATGAAAATCAGTCAAGCCGTTTAAGAGGAGTATGGGAACAAACATTGTGACACGAGAATTATATACATATATAAGATAATACGATTTGCAACCCTATTCTCCGGTCTTTCATTATCTTCACACGTATAAATTATACAACATTGTTCTGTTGTAAAGTTAAAAACGGACAATCATTTCTTATTTACATATGTTTGTATATGTATTCAGCTTTATACTTTTTCTTACTGAATTATTTTAATATTTCGAAAAGGGTTTTCCTTAAAGTATACAAATTATATAAAACTGCAAAAATACTGGTGTCGATTAAAATGAGTAAGTCATCTAGGTACACAAGATTTAAGAATTCTCGATTACCCTGTGAGTCTACTAGATCCAGTCTTGGTAGCAAAGGGAGACCACCACGGAAACACGCTTTCAAGTTAAAAAGAAACGGTTTAAAATGACGGAGAAATCGATTCTTTTCAATCGACTTCCTTCCTTGTCGATTGAAAAGAAACGACACCTAACTATGGAGTAGAGAAAAGTATGCTAGAAAATAAAACAGGTCATTGAATGCTTTTAGAAGGCTACCTATTAAAATATTTCATAACGATAAATTGATACAAGGATAACTGATACTACAGCCGATGTCATTATGGAGATAGATAATATTTTTGTTAACGTGAATACTGAATATGTAGGTCTGGTGCGGAAATCCATCTGTATCTCTCTTTTAAACCCCGACGGAAAAAGAAAGGTGTTAGGTATATGCTTGATATGTCTGTGTATGTGTGTGTCATCATAAATTTTAAACGGAGAAACCGATTTCGATGCGTTTTTTTTGTTTGAAAGCTGATGTAATCGAGATGGTGTTCATTAGGGTAATTAGTAATAAATGTAATATTTGTAGTATATACAGAATGTTCATGCTAATATCATAATGCAAAAGTCTGTCTGTCTGTTGCACTTTCACGGCTAAGCCACAGGACTGTTTTTTTTAAATATGACTGCGTATATTTTTTTCAAAACTCAACTGTCAGACAAATAATTTGGTCGAAGTTTGTACAAAAATCATGTTGGATTTATTAGTTTATTTAATTTCTATACCAATATTATTAAGCTGAAGAAAGATTTTTTAGAAAATTCATGTATTACAGAATCGTTCCTCTTTAAAAGTGCTAAAAAATTCCGCAACAGCTTATGTCTATCTCTTAAGTTTAGCTCACCATAACTTTTTTTGCTATTTAAATTTCTTCCAACATGATATTAATCCTTATCCAAATAAATTGCAGGGAAAACAGGAAAAACATTTTAATTTTTCCCATACCAACTACTAGTGCTGTTATTGCCAAGCGATACGAAATTTGCGGGTCGCCTAGTACCTTGAGATACATATTTATTTAATAGCTTAGCTTTTCGAAATAACTATCTAACCCTGATGAAGTTGCGAGTAAACAGATAGTTTATTATTAAGTTATCATGTACGAATTGCAATAAATAGTTTATAACAACAGCTACCATATCAGCTGACCCTTGATAATGACGTATAGTGCCCCCTGGTGTAATCATATGTAGTGTGTCGACATCAGTCCGTTACTGTCCTTCGCAAACAAGTTTACTGTTGAAAACAACGTGCTTGTGAACTGCCTACCTACATTAAGACAAGAATACTCAATTGCTTTAATGAATTTTAAACCATTTTAACGAGACTTTGCTTGCATTAATGCAGCTTTACTTGTTTAAAACTCTATCCGTCTTATTACTAAAGACATTCAAGGCCAAGATTCAATCTGGTATTATAGTCTTTATTGCACTGTAATACAGACTATAATATTAACCTAACTTTCCTCTTAACTTAGTCTATGAGTATTAATAAAATAGTATCTATCTTATTAACTTAATAAATTAGTATTTATCTTATTGACAAACATAGACTTAAGTACTCCAAGGTTCAACCTGGCGTTATAGTCATTTTTACACTGTAATGTAGTCTTTGGGTATTAATAAAATAGTATCAGGCTTATTGATAGATATGGACTACCGGACTCCACGGTTCACTCTGTCACCCCAACCCGGTATTGACACCCGTGTGTGACTATACACCG
The DNA here is from genome assembly GCA_002245505.1 of Calephelis nemesis. Taxonomy (NCBI): domain Eukaryota; kingdom Metazoa; phylum Arthropoda; class Insecta; order Lepidoptera; family Riodinidae; genus Calephelis; species Calephelis nemesis. The sequence goes on along the minus strand of NJDD01002024.1, from coordinate 134,196 downwards.
GTCGCGAACGCGCCCGCCAAACTTAGGAGACCCCGTCACGTGTTATCGGATCCACCGGATCCAATAACCGTGGCAAACGCGAACCTCCCTCCCAATCCCAACCGGAACACAAATTCACAGAACACTACACTACACCGTCGCCGCCGGTCTAGGCGACGAAGACCTCTCTTGCGCCCGGCACCTAACGCCGAGCGACGAGCCGCCACTATTCCTCCACCTAGTCCACCCAGTAACCAGAACGCAGCACCAAGTCGAGGTACGGTCTCCCGGGAGACAGCCCTTGTTGCTGGCGTTGTAGGGAACAGTCCAATCCATCTAAATAATGATGTCTCGGGCTGAGCACTCTGCTCGGCCCACAAAGCCCGGTGAAGTTGTAAAAACCGCGAGGTTGGCAACACATTAGTCATTCAAAAAAAAAACGGTTCACTCAGGTATTATAGATCACGTGATAGAGTATAATAATAATTTAACTTGACTCTTAAGTTAGTCTTCGTTTATTAATAAAATGGTATAAAATTAGTGGAGAGTAATATAGAAAATAGAAAAAAAACATTTTATCCTAAATATCTAAAGCCCATCATAATATTAGGCTTATTATAATAATGTTTCAAAAATACTAATTTCATAGAAAACTTTGTTGATCAAGGGAATAACGTAAGTATTTAAACCTAACGCCATTGACTGACCGATCGAGAAGCTCAGCTTCGATTTCTAAAGTGGGTAGACATTTATGTCATGAATATTTAGATGTCTAAATTTCCGGGTCTGAGTGTATTTTAAATTTATAAATTTATTCTAGTATCTATTTCTTTGTATTAGTGTTATTAACACCCATAATACAAGCTTATAGTTTGCTTGTTTTGAGGCTATTTGTGTAATTCGTCCATATTTATTTTAATATACTTGTACAGATACTGTGATAAATATATTAAACATCCAGATCCCAGCCGTTCTGGTCGGACTATTTTCTGTAGATTTGACCATCTGCCTCCCTGTCAGACAACTCGTAAGACAATTACACAGGTGGTAGAGTGCTGTGCGGTGTGCAGCAACTAGCCTGGGTAGGGATCCACAGTCTTACCTATTTCTACCGCTATGACATTGTTATGTTCCGGTCCGGAAGTTGGGGTAGCCGGTAGAGTTAGACAACAAGCCACCCCGGTCAAAGAACAGAGGCTCACCTGTAACATCCGTGGTTTCTATAGGCCACAGTTGTCACTTACCAGCTTGATTGATCGCTGTCTTATCACATCTTTATATATGAAAATGAAACCGGGAAAAGTGCAAGGAAAGTGGAAAAAACAACACTTTAATTTTAGCTGTTAATTTCAAGCGATACGTAGTTCGCCGGGTCGGCTAGGGCTTAATGTAAAAAAGTTTTCACAATTTCAATGTGAACTGCATTACTTGCTATGAAACATGGGTTTAACTTGTCTTAAAGTAGTCTTTCAACATGGCTGTCTATTTCTAAGCAGCGATTGCGGCATAAAATTTAATATGCGTGCAATCAGAGACGGCATCTGAGTAGGGCTCGGTTGGGCGACCGCCCAGGGCGCTAGATGCGCTGTATACCTATTGCCCACATTTGCATGGGCTTGAACTACGTTTAGGAGATACTGGTAATACTGTAACGTTACTGCGTGCAATAACATCGTTTTTTTGCGTATTATTGAAATAATGTTGCTATATGACATCAAGATAACACCCGTGTTCAGCGATTGCGGTATAAAAGATAAGGTATAATCTTCTTCCAAACAACATTTCTTTGGACTGGTTGTTGCCCGTGGCTTCACAAGCATGTTATTTAGTATCCCTTTATTTTTAGATTTAACGAATATGAAATGCACTTCCCCGGGTTATATACGTCATAATAACAAAGACCAAAAAATACGAGTTGTATGGTTAATTTTTATCTTGCTACACTGCAATACAGGCTGTAATTTTAACTTCAACGCCTGAACCACAATTCGGTTCAGGCGTTGAAGTCTGGTTGAGCAATAATGTCATTATGATTATTATGATTTTTTGGGTAATTTGAGGATGTTCGGTTAGTAATATGCACAGTTTTGCAAGTAAATAGGTAATTGCTAAATGTTAGAACAAGAAGACTTTCTAATAATGATTTGCTGGTTTTCTGCCTGTCCTTTAGAATAACTTAACATACTTTGACAAATTTAACAAATAGAATATAACTTCAAAGTAAGCAAATAACATTTTTGTGTAATGGGTGCTAGTCAACTATACTATGATAAATAAAAGTATAAATTTCTTTTTCTAACTTCGAACATGTTTCTAATGTTTTATAAGATTACAAAAACCTAGATATCTATACTTAGAAAAGTTTTCTTACAAGCTTTTACTAAACCTGCGATGTATGTTATATATCCGGCCGAAATTTTTCCAACTCAATTTTAAACAAGCTATACTCAACCGATTGAGCTGACATACAGGCTTACGTTTAATGACAATGAAATGTGATATAATGAATATTATGATGGAGGCGGAACTCCTAGTATTTCCAACATTAAACTATCGTGTTTGGGCTTACTTGGATGTAATATTTTTTCAGTAACGTTGTGTTCCCAAATTAAATAAAATAAATATAATTACATATTACCTAATAGGAAATCAATATTATAAACTGAAATAAATGTCAATAAATGTTCCAATTCTGCTAAAAAAACTGGGAGCATATGGCATCTGTGGTAACGCACTAAAATGGTTTGCTAGCTATTTGACGGAGGGAAGTCAATGTATAAAAATAAGTGATCTTGAAAAATATTAGTACACCCGAATCAAGTCTTTATTTTTTGTCTTTATTACAATCAATCAAATCTTTTGGCGTGCCACAGGGCAGCTTCTTAGGGCCATCTCTATTTCTTTTAAATATAAATAATGATATTGCGAAATTTCCCCTAACAAATGCTGAAATTTTCTGCGATGCTGATGATACAGCTGTTGTTTTTCATGACAAAGATTGGAAACTGTATCCAAAAGAGTGGAGGATAGCATAAAATTAATCTCCGATTGGTTAAATTCTAATATTTTAATTTTAAATGCCAAAAAGACAAACTTTGTTTGTTTTCATAAAACAGCCGCATCGGCTCCATCAAATTTAGCAAGTATAAAAATACATTCCACTCAATGTCTTTCATCCCAATTCACCTAATTCTGTAATTGTGTAGACCATAGTCAGCGTGTTAATGTATGTAGATATCTTGGTATTATGTTAGACGAAAAATTATCTTTTTAGGATCATGTCTTACTTGTATCATCTAGGGTAAGAAATTGATGTCAATCATAAGGTACCTGCGTGCAGCGTTAGGTTGGAAGCTGATTAAGATGGCGTACCTACATGGCTTTATGCCGATCTGTAATAGATTATTTTATTCTTGCTTGGGGAGGCGCTTCTACTTCCACCTTAATTACTCTCGAAAGAGCACACAGAGCACTCTAGATAGTAGCATTAAACAAAGCAATTAGATATCCTACTAAATACCTTTACTCTGATACAGAACTTCTAAGTATAAGACAATTATATTACTTAAGAGGGCTTTTCCCGGCATCAACGCGCTCGCGTTAAAAAGCTTGTTGTTTCATCCAGCGCAAAGTAAGAAAAAGAAGCTCAGCGAAAAAAGAGAGATAGCGCCTGAGAGTTCGGTTTGCATTCGGTAACTTTCAAAAAAGTGAGAATGCGATAACATTTAACGAAAAATAGTGTGAGTAAATTTCATAAAACATGTTCCAGGAAATACTTACGTGTTTTTCGGAAATCCTTACAAGTTTGTGAAATAAATGTTTGTCATTTAGAATCTCTATTACATTTGCGAGGTTTCTATAAAAATATTTTCTTTAGTTTTACTATAAAGAGTTAATTGTACACAGCCAAAGTTCAGACAAAAATTGTGAAAAAATGCAGAATTTCGGAGGTTTATAGTGAATCGGTTTCTCCAAATTCAGATTTTTTGTTACCATAGAAACATATGTATAGTGCAAAAGATACCAATTAGTTCAAAAGTTTCAAAGATCGATCTTTTTTTTTATGACATTGGAAGGCAAACAAGCAGACTGATTTCCTGATGGTAAGAAATTCCCGCCGCCTAGAGACACCAAAGCTGGTAATGGCGCGTTGCCAACCAGAGGCCGGGATGTTAGGCCTCGAGCAAAAGTAAGTATATCGGCTACCTTATCCTCCGAACCGGAACACGTCATGACGTTATCGGCAGGAATAGGTAAGGCGGTGGTACCAATCCGGGTGAATCGCTGCGAAACTCTGCCACCTAGTCAGATGTCACGGTGTTAGTGACGGCAAGCCTATGCTCGCGTTTTACGAGCTGCCTGGCACAGAAAGGCAGATGGTCTATTCTACAAAGGAGCTCGGACCAACACGGTTGCAAAGCCATAATCACGTACGAGCGTTTGTATGAAAAAGAAGTCGGGTTCGCCGCCCTTAAGTGTAGCAGCAATGTGTGTTAATAAAAATGTAACTAAATCCGACAAATACGAATCAATGCTTAAGCAAAGAGTTTTTTAGACTCCCTAATTCAACACCGAAAACAACCTTTGCCCAGCGATTTAGTGACTTCCTTTTTACACATATTTATAACAGACTAATCAGATTACTTAATTTTAAAAACTGTACTGTCAGACAAACAAAAATGTTATCAAAAGGACTCTTCAAAATGTCGTTCGAAGACACTATTAAATAAAATCAGTAAATAAAGTATACTCCGTATATCTTTACAAGTAATTAAGAAACAAAAAAAAATAACTGTATTAAGATCGACTAGCCGTAAGATAATTTATGTTAAACGTAACTTCTCCCCCACAAAAGGCTCAACCTAGTGTGGGGGCCAGAAATTTGTAATAGTTTGTAACTTGGTTTCTGCTAAATAAATATTTTTATTCATTTCACAACTACCACTTTATATTTAAAATTATCACTTAAATAAATATTATTTCTGTTTCTTCTGTATGAAACAAATGAGAATATTTAATGTTCAAGGTGGTGGAACACAATCCAGATCCAGAATGGACGCTTCTGTGGTACCTTCGGAAGAAACTTCGATTGACGGGCACTAAGCTCGGCTGTGCTGAAGGAGGCTGTGGAGCATGCACTGTCATGATATCCAAATATAATCGAAAAGAGAAGAAAACTGTGTATCCTTTTGTTATTCATTAAGATTGTTAGGATTAAAAGCAGAAACGTAAAATACAAAGAAATGTAATTTATTACCACAATTTAAAATGCACGTACGCGCATACGTACATTTTTTTTAATGTTATAAGAAGGCAAACAAGCAGACGGATTCCCTGATGGTAAGAAATTCACGCCGCCTAGAGACACCAAAGATGGTAATGGTGCGTTGCCAACCTGAGGTCAGGATGTTAGGCCTCGAGCAAAAGTAAGTTTACCGGCTACCTTACCCTCCGAAAAGGAACACGTCATGACGTTGTGGCGGCAGGAATAGATAAGGCGGTGGTACCAATCCGGGCGAGTCGCTGCGAAACTCTACCACCTAGTCAGATGTCACGGTGTTAGTGATGTTAAGCCTATGCTCGCCTTTTACGAGCTGCCTGGCAAGAAAGGCAAATGGTCTATTCTGCAAAGGAGCCCGGACCAACACGGGGAAACGTATGACGCGGTAGGGCGACTGCCCAGGGCGCTGTATACAAATGGGCCCCTGATCACTATTTAAACAATGTTGGCTTGTATATTTCTTTGATTAAGTGAGAAATTGTGAATATAAAATAAAATAGTAAGTAGCTAATTTATAACATACGTTGTTTGCCTTTTTCTGTGGGTTTGAATTAGACCAAGGGGGCTGTTTAAATGTTGACCAGGGCGCTGTTAGTGCTGAATCCTGCTCTGTCACCGTCGACTTAAATTTACTTGCATAACTAGAAGACGCTACGCATGGGAATCACTTGTTTTCTTTTTCTGTTAATAAATACAGTTATTAATAAATCAGAAGTAATGTAGGATTTTAATAGCAAAAGATTTTTAAATACGGTCCTGTAGTTTTAAAGTCAATTTAACTCAAACAATTTTTGAGAAACAAACTGCAATTTATGAGAGGGTTAAAAATAAAATAGCACTATTTATAGATATGTCTCAACTTCAATTAAACTTAACCAAATGTAACCTATGTAGGTGTGGTCTTTTGGTCAATGTGGTTTTTTTCGGTGCCGCTTGTATGTAATTTTCTGATAAACAAGATTACTGGATTGAGTGCGGTGCATCAGATCCCCAATGAGTACCACCGCTTTACATATTCTTACCGATACAGAACTCGCCACTGTCGAGTTTTATGCTGGAGTGTAGGATACTTGTGTAGGCGGCCTGTGGCTATAAGATATCGACTCTCCAGTAACATCTATGTTTGGTATAGGCGACTGCTAGCTCTTAGTCTAGTACTTGTGTAAGTGGACTAAGGCTATAAGATATCGACGGTCCGGTAACAACTATGCTCTTTTCGAAAGTAATAAAATAACATTTTTAGCCATTTCCTACATCATTTTAAAATCCGATTATTCCCTTTTTGTTTTATACCTCTCTAGCTATAAAAAACAATCAAAATATAGCGGCTGTATTTTAAGTGTCAAAAAACCTTTTTAGATTCAGAACTCCTTTCTTATCATTTCTAATGTGAGTTACAAATAATAAAGCATTTTTATGGTATTAGACACCGAACAAGCATACGGCTCTATTGATGATAAAAGGCAACTGTGGCCTAGAGCCGTCATGCTGAAGGTGCATGCCTGGGCTGTGGCTGAAGTGTTAGGCTAATGCTTGCCTCTTACGAACTGCCTGCCAGGGAGATGGGTGGTTTTATAAACAGAGGAGCCGGATTAACGCGGGAAATTTGAGCTATATAATATAGCTCAAATTTCCCGCTATTTAATATAGCTTAAATTTAGTCAATCGTATGTTTTTTTACTCAACATGACGCAAAACAAAAACAAAATCAAGTTTTCAATAGTAGTTAGTCTAATTAGTGGTAGTAATAGCATGGTCAATGTTAAATGCTTGTTGCATAATTTAAACGCAGTCCGTTTTATTAATAAACATAGATTAAAGTACTCCAAGGTTCAAGCTAGTGTTATAGCTACTCTTATATTATTTTATTGAATCAGGCGTTACTTTGCGGTAACCATTCAAAAACATTCAATACAAATCCATTGTAACAGATGTAAAGTAAGCCTTTATTTTGACTGACTGAGTGTTTTGTTTCCCGTGTTCGGACTTTATTTGTGATCTGGTCGCGGTGGTGGGAGGTGGGAACTTTAGGTAGGGTTGTCACATGTGAACAACGTGATAATTTATATTGTTTCCCGAGTTCTTCCTATATTAGTGTTCTGGTCGCGGAGGTGGGTGGTGGGAACGTCAGTTAGGCTTGTCACATTATGTGTCGTTTGAAGGATTATTTGCCACAACAGTTAAACTGCTTACGCGGAATTAGCAAAATAAAGGCTTATTTTTGATCTGTTACTCTTATATTAGTCTATTTTTATTAATAGAACTGAATAAGTATTAATGCAGAACCTAAGTTTCGTTGACCTTGGCTCTTACATTAGTCTACGTTTATTAATAAAACGGAATAAGTATAATTGCAGAATCTAAGTTTCGTTGACCTTTACTCTTACAGAAGTCTATGTTTATTTATAAAACGGATTATGTGTAAGTACCAAACGTAAATTTTAACAAAGACAATACATATAATAAACCTTCAATGTCCTATGTCATTGTGTAACCGAATTTTTAGTTCCTTTCTAAGACAACAGATGTCGCTGTGGGTATCGAATTTTCTTTTAATGACGGTTTTTACAATTTATACGTCTGATCTGAGTCTTATATCCGTGTATTTACTAATCTCTGCTTTTACTGACTTTTAACGTTAATTAAAAAAAGAAATGTATACATATATGGATTTTCTCCGTGTCGGTCCCGGGCGTCTTTGCAAAACTAGCCCACCGTCACTAACACCTTCACATCTGACTGGGTGGTAAAGTTTCGCAACAACTCGTCCATATTAATACCACCGCCTTACCTTTTCCTGCCGCCGCCGTAACTTCAATGCTTTCCGTTGACGTGTTCCGGTTCGGAGGATAGGGTAGTCGATAAACTTCTCTAACATCCCGGTCTCAGGTTGGAAACACATCATTACCACCTCTGGCGTACACACCACACATGACGTACACCTACCACCATAGGCGGCGCGAATTTCTTGCCATCAGGAAATCCGTCTGATTGTTTGCCTTCCAATATCATAAAAAGAAACTGAAAAAATGTAGTCGAATTGAAAATTATTTGTTATGGAAAAAAAGTAGAAAGAAAAAGAACTCGCAAAAAACAATCGAATTGAAAATTCTTTGTTATGGTCAGTAGAAAGTATAATTTCTCAGAAACCACGCTGTGGTATCATATCTGGAATGATATCATGTATCACTTATTTATGAGTTGGAGTATCGGTGACAACAAAATGCAATGCGATACCAATTTCCTAACCACGACCTAGTTATGAATAGGGTCGTCGACTTTTAATAAATAATAACTTTGTACATTGTTCTGTCTATGTTCGTTTATTTTTAGATTGGATTGGTTTTATTTTCGGACTTTGCCTGTCAATTTTTAGTGCAGTACATTTGTTATCAACCAACGGTTCCCCGTGTTGGTCCGTCTCCTATGCAGAATAGACCATCTGCCTTCCTGCCAGGCAGCTCGTAAAAGGCGAGCATGGGCTTATCGTCACTAACACCGTGACATCTGACTAGGGGGTATAGAGTTTCACAGATACTCGCCCGGATTGGTACCGCCTTACCTATTCCTGCCGCCATAACGTCATGACGTGTTCCGGTTAGGAGGGTCAGGTGGCCGGTAAACTTACTTTTGCTCGAGGCCTTACATCCCAGCCTCAGGTTGGCAACACACCGTTACCACCTTTGGTGTCTCTAGGCAGCGTGAATTTCGTACTATCAGGAAATCCGTCTGCTTGTTTGCCTTCCAATATTATAAAAATAGATAATCTATACTAATATTATAAAGCTAAAGAGTTTGTTTGTTTGAACGCGCTAATCTCAGGAACTACTGGCCCGACTTAAAAAAATCTTTTAGTGTTAGATAGCCCATTTAAAGAGAAAGGCTATAGGCTATATTTACGCGGATGAAGTCGCGAGCGGAAGCTAGTTCTGAATATAATGAATGAATGAAAAATAAAATTAATAGATTATGAATAGATTTTTATGATAGACCATGAATAACTTTTTCCAGAGTAGTCTTGTGTCACTCACCTGATAGGGAGTTACTTTCTCCTTTCATCAGATCTTTAAAACTACGTAACGGATTTGATGCGTTATTTTTTAAATAGGTAGTGATTCAAGAGGATGTATAATAACATAGAAGTTGGTCCACCCGTGCGAAGCTGAGAGGGACTGTTAGTCCATCACAAATTAAAAAAATTACGTCCTTAACGTAGAAAAATAAGGAAAGACTAATTGTAGGTCATAATAATATAAAAAGTATTTTTGTCTCATAAATATTAATATCACATAAATTTTAAGTGTGATACCTAGGTAGCTATATTAAAATAGATCTAATTTTAGCATGTAGTAGGTAATTAGTAGATTAAAGCCAAAAACTGGAAAAATAAAGATTTTAATTAACCAGTTCTTAAACTGAAGAAATGTATGTTATCCGTCATTTACGAGTAATTTAGGGTTACTCTTGAATCTCGATATCATGCGATTTGGAAATCGGAATCGTGTTTGTCACTTTAGGTACTTTTGAATGCCGTAAGCGTATTATTAACATTAAGTTACAAAAAAATCAACTAATCCTGTTAAATAATTTATTATTTACTACGAACTAAGTGCCAGTATTGCGTTCAAGAGTACCTAAAATGACAGACTCGATTCCAATTTCCGATATTGTTTGAATCGAGCTTCGAGGGTAACCCTACTGGGATGTTAACGTTGGAATGTTACGGTGTAGTTTT
>NJDD01002024.1:102881-114148 GCA_002245505.1 Calephelis nemesis | reverse complement strand
TAGATGATTTATGTTTCATGGTGTTAGAAATGTATATTTAATTAGTTAGTATAGGTAAACCTGTAAGCACCGTTCTCTGAAAGCGCAGCACTTTAGTTGATTTTCGTAATTTTTTTAATAACTTTTGTGATTTGTTTGTTACCAGTGTGTGTTACCAGTGATGACATATGGAACTGAGACTTGGTCGTTAAATGTGGGCCTCTTAAATAAGCTCAGAGTCGTTCAGTGTGCTATGGCGAGAGCTATGCTTGGTGTTTCTCTGCGAGATATGATCCGTAATTCGGTGATCCGCAAGAGAGCGAGAGTAACCGACATAGTCCAGAGAGTCAGCAGGCTGAAGTGGCAATGGGCAGGCCACATTGCTCAGAGAAACGACAACCGATGGGGAAGAAAGTTTCTCGAGTGGCGGCCCCGCACCGGAGGACGTAGTGATGAAAGTCAAAAGTCAAAGTCGCGGGTAGTCGCCTATGTCCAGCAGTCCTACTACGTCCTCTGGCTGATAATGATGATGGTGTGATTTTTAAATTTAATTTTGTACTTTTCCAGGCAACACCGTTGGCGAAAACGAGGTATATCAATAGTTCCGACAAAATTTGGTATCGCATTTACGGAAAAGTTATTGAACCAAGCTGGTGCTTTAATCATAGTCTACACTGATGGATCAGTGCTGTTATCACACGGTGGAACGGAAATGGGTCAAGGTCTCCATACAAAGATGATCCAAGTGGCTTCACGTGCTCTGGAGATAGATGTTTCTAAAATTCACATTAGCGAGACTGCAACGGATAAGGTGCCTAATACATCAGCAACAGCAGCCAGCGCAGGATCAGACCTGAACGGTATGGCGGTGCTAGAAGCTTGCGAAACTATTATGAAACGTCTCAAACCTTACAAGGAAAAAAATCCAGATGGAAAATGGGAGAATTGGGTTTTAGCTGCATACTTAGATCGAGTTAGTTTATCAGCTACAGGATTTCACGCCACCCCTGACATTGGATATGATTTTAAAAATAATACAGGGAAACCCTTCAACTATTTCACATACGGTGCAGCTTGTACAGAAGTTGAAATTGACTGCCTTAGTGGGGACCATCAAGTGCTTCGTTCAGACATAGTAATGGATTTGGGAGAAAGTATTAATCCTGCTATTGATATTGGCCAGATCGAAGGTGCTTTCATCCAAGGATATGGTTTATTCACAATAGAAGAACTTATATACTCTCCTACTGGAACGTTATACTCGCGAGGACCAGGCGCATATAAAATACCTGGATTTGGTGATATTCCTTTAGAATTTAATGTATCCTTATTAAAAGGTGCACCAAATCCTAGAGCGGTTTATTCTTCAAAGGTTAGTTTCAATTTGAATATATTGTACAGTATCTTCACGCCCATACCCCAAGACAGGTAGGCAGAGGCACAACCAGGGCACCCACGACTAGGCGAAGACACTAAGTCCCACAGTGTGATAGGTGGCAAGTCGAACGCCAACCGGGCACATGTCCAATCCCAGGCAACGTTATATCTCAAGAAGTCAAGTCCGACGCAGACCTGCTAGACCACAGAGACGATAACACTTTAACATTATTTTATTTAGTTGTATTATTATATTATTGTTTATTTAGTTGTAGTGATGTGCTAATTTTAGGCACAGTACAAATATTTTATATAGAAAGTTCAGTCACAAAAACATGCGTACCGGCAAGGCCTTTAAGCGGTTGTCAAGGTGCTGAAGTAGCAAGTGCCTCTTAGGGGCCTCGTGCGACACTCACACCAAAATGAATGCGATTTTGGTCTGAGTTGTTTCGACCGTTTTACGTAGTTTCCATGCTGTTTCATGTTTTGTGCTGTGTTTTAGGCATGATTAATTATTACTTGCATTAATTGTCCATGACATCATTTGTTCATGGTTGCTTAATGTTCAATTCTATTATTAACATTTTCCTTCTATCTAATTGAAGATTGAATATTGATTACTAAAGTCTATAGTGCTGAAATCACATGGTAGAAATGGAAATAGTTCCGGGTAAAGTTATTAGTAAAATTTGGTCTTTATTCAAAGAAGACCAAAGATAATCACCGTAGTTGAGACCTGTAGGGGCAGGAGACCAAGCTAAACTATCATTTCACAGCGACCAAGATTGCTTCTATGACCGTGACCCTACCTAACTAAAAAAATTGTGTGTGTACTTATGTACACGCGTTAGAAGTTACACTTCTTCGGCGTAATAAGATAAAAATCTTTTTAAAAATTTTATCATTTGCCTTATTTTACATTTGTAGACAAAATGACACTAACCATAGAAATAAAGAAATATTGTGAAAACAGTTGCCAGTTCTCACGCAAACATACGTAGATGTCCTTACTTTTACCTTGTTGGTACCTTTTTTTGAAAAACTAAAATGTTATCTATAGCTAACTTCATCATGTCGGTTTTTCGTGACGGCGTGCGCGCGCATCGTAAAAATTTACCCTCATCATTTTTTCCTAACGCGCCAAAAGAAGTATAACTTCAAAAATGGAATAAGAATCTGCTGTTTCAAAAATCTTAGAATACTTAAAAATATGGAATAAAAATATCAGTAAGAAATATAAGTAAACTTATTTATGTAACATACTCACTTTGTTACAGGCTGTGGGAGAGCCACCGCTCTTTTTAGCCAGTTCAGCATTTTTCGCCATTAAAGAAGCAATTAAAGCAGCAAGAGCAGATGCTGGGGTACCTCTAGATTTTTACTTGGAATCACCTGCAACTTCAGCTAGAATACGTATGGCTTGTGAGGATCATATTACGAAAATGGTAAAAAAAACGTAGAAATATATTTTAAAAGCGAGATTAGAAACATTTTTTATGATATTGAAAGGCAAACAAGGAGACGGATTTCCTAATGGTAAGAAGTTCACGCCACCCAGAGACACCAAAGGTGGTAATGGTGCGTTGCCAACCTAAGGCCGGGATGTTGGGCCTCAAGTAAAAGTAAATATACCGGCTACCGTATCCTCCAAAACCAGAACACGGCAACGGCAAGTGGTGATGTTATGTTATGGCAGCAGGAATATGGGTATGGCAGTACCAATTCGGGCGAGTCGCTGCGAAACTCTACCACCTACTACTTGAACTTATGCACTAAGACTTTTTAGTCGCAATAAGAGATTTACTAAAATAATTTTAAGTTATAGTTATCTTTTTTCAACTTAAGTAAAAAAGGGAACAAACTTAGTTTGTACGCGACATTTCTATACGGTTTAATCTAAACCTTAGAATACGTTGATTAAACTTTCACAAAATTCACACTTAAAATAAGTTTAGTTAGTGCTGAGCAGAATTATCTCCAATATGTATTAGCATAATAGCTGTCCCGGCGAATTTTGTCCCATATTTTAGTTTGTATGGGAATAAAATAAAATGTTGTTTTTCCTTGTTTTCTTGCAGTTTTTCCTTCTTTCTTATCTTTTAAAACCAAAATTAGCCAAATCGGACTGACTGTTCTAGAGTTTTAGGGATAATGACCAACAACAATCGATTTTTATAAATAAGATCTTAAACTTACATCTGTCCTAAAAGTAGTATATTATATAGTATACTAGTGGCCCGCGCCGGCTTCGCACGGGTATGAAATATACATATCCTCTTCAATCACTTTATCTATTATAAATAAATCCATTAAAATCCGTTGCGCAGTTTAAAAGATTTAAGCATACAAAGGGAAATAGGGACAGAGGAAGCGACTTTTTTTTATACTATGTAGTAAAGTACATAATATATAACATTTTTTTTTGTTTTAGGTACCTCGACCGAAACCAGACAGCTTTGTGCCATGGAATGTAGTGCCATAACTATAGTCTAAATAAGTTATTTTTTAAAAATTATACGTACGTTAATAAAAAAAAATGTACATGTTTGGTTTCATTAAATACATATGCACCTGTAACATCTATGGGGTCTACAGGCCACGGTTGTCTCTTTGCATCTTACCCATGTGAATATTCGTTGAACCATCACATAAATATCATTTCGTATCTAGAAAAGAAACTAAGCATCCGAATAAAATATTAAGAAAGGATTTTTTTTATATAGAAAGTGTTGAATTGGGATTCTGAGGAGAGTATTGTTGCGCGAGAGCAGATTTAGCCTTTCTATCGAGAACCATAAATCACAAAACTAGATTGTTGCTTTCATGGAAGGTAATACAAAAAACCAGCCAAATGCGAGTCGGACTCGCGCACGAAGGGTTCCGTACTATACGGGGAACTTTTGAGTAATTTTTAATTATATAGTGTCCTATTTATTACATCTGGGCATAATATTGATTATAAAAAAAAAACACCGACATCCATTTTATAATACATTTATTGGCTAATAAAATAACAATGCTCAATAAATTAAATTTGAATGACAGATTGATAGCCAATGAATTTAACACTACTCAATTATAATACAAATTTAAATTTACCCAACTAATTGTATTGCTTCAAATTCGTTTTGATGATGTTAGGAAATAGGAGCACAATAAAAAATAAGTACATACATACGTAAGGGCTTGTAATATCTTTGATTCAGGTACAAAAAAAGTATAGACGACGCCGTGTGACGCGTTATTTCCTATTTTTATTCAAATATAAATTGTATAGTTCAAATAACGCGCCTCAATACTTATTTAGTTTATAAAGATGTGTTAGTAAGAACATTTATAACGACATTTTAACTTTTAAGTATATTTTTCGAGAACTGCATCTGTATGAGTGCAGATCGGCCAACTAGTCGCATGTTAATATCTGCAATGCTATTTTATAAATTCAGTCATATAGCATGGAACAAGACGTCTACTTGTATCGCGGTCGGACAATTTATAAACCAGTTTAACAACAAATCCGCTGAAATTTGTGGATATACAACAGTCCAATCACAGAAGAGTTTTGTGTGTATTTCGTGCATATTATAAATATATTTGTATGCGTAAATATGATTGCAGGGCGAGTCACTTTACGATATTTACTTTAATGGCTACTTTCAATAACCTATCTACGATAAAACATAGTGTTACTACTGGTCAGTAACTAGACAATGGCTGTTATTTTTTAATAATTAATTACATATCTTAGCAACAAAACTATTATTAAGCCTATCTCTAATTATAGATAAGTTATTGAAATCGGCCGTTAGTCTGTTACGTGTACGGTTTCTTTGCTTATATTTATAGTCGTAATAGGCAGATGGCATTTTGGGTAGTAAAAGATAACCAATAACGACAGATACCGCAAAGGTACCTTTTACTATCTTATGAATAGTAAGCCAAATAAGTGAATAGGCTTTCGATTTTCAAATAGGAGCAAGCATTACAAAATTATGAGAGGAATGAGTGAAACAGTAATCCTTATTATCCTCACATGTTGAAGAACCAATGTAAGAAATTTTTAAGTGTGACTTTTTTTATTTACCGGATCCAAAAGTACAGTGTCTACAATTTACAACCCAAGTAGATTAATTTTATTAAATCATTTTTAATTTATGAAACAGTGAGATATGCTTGAAAGTTAACATTTTAAACAAACTAGAAATGTTGGTGTAATGTAAGATTTTTTTTTGTTGTGGTGGAACATGTGAGTGAATTTGTATATCTTGGTAGTGGTTTTAGACGGAAGGAAGTATACTGCGGATGTAGAAAGAAGAGTTTGTGCAAGGAATGGTGTGAATGGAGGGCTGGGTAAAGTATGTCAAAGCGAGGCCTCAAGTCTAGATGCAAGACTCGCTTTGCATAATTCCGTGCTTATGTAAATTGCTGTTGTGTTGGAAATAATGATAGATGAAAGATCGTCAAAGCAGATATACAAAGATAATATAGAGAGATGTAGGTACCCGGGAGATCAAGGTTGACTTTCCACAATCAAGTCGCTCGGTTTTTATCCGAGGGTGATATCAAGAGTCCCCGAAACCGGTGTTTCTGCACGAAAAGTTATGGATGTGGAGGAAGCTAGGCAGGAATTCAAGGATCGTGACATTTGGCTTGCTATCTGCCTACCCGGTAAGGAACTTTGCAAAGATATGTAAGTGTGTTATTGCGTGCGTACGTGTGTGTAGGTGTTTGAGTGCGTGTATGTGTGTAGAAATGTTGAGAAGTATCTCAGTCGTGAAATTTTCAAATTCTTTTTGAAAGGACCGACTGATATTGTGCTAAATACTTTGTGTAATATACTAAAATGTAATACAAACTAAAAATTATATAAAGAAAAGGAAATGTGATATTTTTGTTTAATTTTTATTATTGTTCTTATGAATATATCTACTCTGCATGAAGGTATCTGAAATGCCAAATTGCAGTAAAATACATATTATGTAATTAGCGCTAAATATTTATGGTCCAAGATCCGATCCTAAGTAGACCTTCTCCGAGCTGATTATAGAATAAATCTTATTTTATAATGAATTTAGTAAATTCAAAATCGGTTGCCTAAAAATTTCTAAAAATAATATTTGTAATAATTATTTAAACTGATTTTGATTGAATGTTGCAATATTAAAGTAATAAGAAATTTTTTCACTGACTTAAAGTATAGGACGTATAAGATGTGCAGACGTTTGGTTGCCTTATTTACTTAACAACTCGGTTGCTAGGTGTGAACAAGTATGATACCGAGACTTTCAATTGATAAGACAATAAAAACATATACAAACATGTGCGCTGTTGTACTGAGAACACGTTGATATAGGGTTGTCTGCAAGAAAATCGGAGTAATGAAAAATCATTTTTAAAATTATAATTAAAAACATTCTCTCCATGTTTTTTTGTACAACCCATTTTCTATGTCTAATAAATAGGCTTGCTTAGTTCATGTACTAGGAACTAATAAAAAATAATTCAGCGCTCAGATTTATTCCGAAACCGTATGCTTAATCGTTCATTTAGTTATTAGTACATCATAGTACGCAATTTCTCATTTAATTTTATAATTCGGTGACAATTAATTATGTAAGGAACTGAATCATAGACGCCGTGGCGGGCGTGAGAATCATGAGACGTAACTATTTCTAATTTACTACTGAACTAATATTGCTAAAAGTCGGAACTAGTACATTCGACTAACTGAACTAGTACGGAGCGATCCTTATTTATTCTATTATCAGCTCGGTGAAGGTCAACTTAGGTTCGGATCCTATACTATAAAAAATGTCAAGAGCACTTACGGTGACAGAAAAGCGCAAGATTAAAAACATTTAATCAAAATTATGTCAAGCATATGTAGATCAATACATAATGGCCAACTTGTTCTTGTGTCAACAAAGATAAATTCGATAATATCGCAGCATATCCAACGTGTCAAGGATATTTTATACACTATCATTGTCTAGTATCTAAACCGTTCTATATCTATATTATACAAGTTAAATATTGATTCACAAAACGGCTTTGACCTCAATTATCTTTGAAAAGATAATTTTGACGTAATATAATTTAAATATAAATAAAATATGAATAATATAATGTAATATATAAAAAAAAATATAATCAAAACATATAATAATATGTACAAGAGCGTCGCCTGCCGATGGCCTAGATGGGGGAAAATTGATACGGAGATTGAGAAAAACATACATTGTAGATTCAATCGGGAGCCTCGTGCAAAAGTCGAGGCTTTCTGGGCAGGGCAGCTGCCCCCTCTTTGCGACGCCCTTGAATATATATTTGGAGTATAAATCAAGCTAATAGAATAAAACAATGACGCGCAGTGCTGTGATGTTGTGTACAAGTGAATTTGTTGTGTGCAAATTATTTGTTTTTTGTATATTATTTATTACGAGTTGCCAGAGCTGCCTATATTTAAAAAAAAGATTAAATAGACTGTTTTTTTTCATTATGTTGAAGAAATTTAACAATTTGATGCTTATCGTGTATCTTGAAAATTTGTAAAAGGCTAAGGTTTTACTAGCACACACAAAATTAATCTGAAGAATTTGTAATTCGATATTACGTAAAACTTTATTCAAGTAATTTATACAAAGCATGAAAATTTGTGTAAAAATGTGTTATTTATTATTAGTTTCTATAAATGTTACCGAATTCCAATATTATGGACTAACGATTAATAATAGAACTCGATCGGCGTTGACAATATATCATATTGCCATACGGCCAAGATTAATAACCTATCTAAGACTAGAGATAATGCTATTGCACATCAGTTGCCAGTTGACCGCTCTTAGTTTTTGAAAATTAACAAAAATATCTTAGCACAAAAACCTCTAGAAGTCCTATCTTTATCTGTAGATAGGTTATTAACATTGGCCGATAGAGTATTACAAGATGTATCTTACATTACACGCCCTCAAATCAACCTAAGAAGAATTCTACTTTTGATCACTATATCCTCACCCACATAAAAATAATAATTTGGCCTCAAAAAGACGTAAAAATAACAATTTAATAACCTATTTCCTGTTCATTTTTCGGATTCGGAAGAGCACCCAGAACCAGAGCTAGGACCTGCAAGAAAAAATATGATTTTAACACTGACATTTCACATAATATTAAAATATATAATAAACTGTATTTAGAGTACAAACCGAGCTAATAGATTAGAACAATTTTGTAAGACATAATACAAAGACGCGCAGTGCTGTGAAGCTGTGTGCAAGTGAATTCACAGAGCATGCAGTATAGTTAAAAATTATTTGGTTTTTTGTATCTCTATTATATGAGTCGCCAGAGCTACCTATATTTTTTTAAAAAAATCAGTAGCTTGTTTTTTTCATTATGTTGAAAAAATTAAGTAGTTTGATGCTTATCTTGTGTGTCTTGAAAATTTACGTATCGTACGAATTTCGTTAAGGGACTGGATCGATGCTCAGTTCTAGTCCTTCAAGCCGGATATAATCATCAATATATGAAGACGAGTTAATTTATTCTATTAAAGTTAATTTAAAACATTTACAATTAAAAGAAAACAAAATTAAGGATAGTGAAAATTTTCATGATTGGTTACTGCAGAAATTCTTCGTATACATACATGGTAAATAGCTCTTGTCACAAAGTATAAAGTAATATGTACTACGCTCTTGTACTTTTTACAATATACTTTATTTAACACCTTATGTGACACTAAAGGCCGCACTTATAGACGTCAATAAACATTACATATGTAATTAAGTCACAACTTTGTACAGAAAATGTTAACTCAATGACTGACAAATTGTTAGTCTTTGAGTACGGCCGTAACTCAACCGGAACGGTTTTCCACGGCAAGGAACTTTCCACGGCATTATATGGGCTTAGCAACTAAAGAAACGTATTTAATTTTGACCGCACGCAAATAACAACCAAATACTGGTCGGTGTTTATTTATTTATATTTAATTGTGGACACCTGATGACGCTGTCAAAGGTGAAACCTGATGGTTTAAGTGTTACATTAATTGTTCTATAAATACAAAAAGTCACCTTTGTTATGGAAAAGTACAAGTTTTGTTTAAAAATACATAGAATATTAATACCAAAATGATGCCAAATATTTGGACCCCTTTTTACGAAAATTGCGCGGACGCAAGAGTAAAAGATAAAATTTGGCACTATTACAGTTTATGTGTAGGAGAAGTGCAGAAAGCTAATATTTTGCAATAATAATGCTTATAAAGTACATTAAATCAATAAATAAAACATTACCCACACTACCATGCATTTGATACACACAAACAAATATATTAATGATACCGTTAAAAGATCACAGACGGCGCACTAAAAAGTTTGGAAACAACGTAGTTGGTCTTGAGAAATAAAGATGGCGTTCTTATCAACAAGATATTGAAATTTATTATGGTCGAATTTCGACCAACGAGCGACCACTAGTACATAGAATTTTATTAACAAATAGTAAGTATCAGTAGTGTGTAGTGTGTAGTGTGTCGTGTGTACCTGAGTGCGGCGAGTACCGGCGGCGGCGGGGCCGGCGCGCGGGGCTGTCGGAGTTGTACTCCGTCTCGGTGTCCGCCACGCGCCGGGACCCACGCGACCCTCGCGAGCCGCGACCCTCGCTATATCTATAAACATAATATTATATTTGCAGTTTGCTGCTTTACATACTTTTTTTTAGATTTATTAAAGCGATTAGTTTAGATAGGAACACATCTGACCTGTCAATGGACCTTCTCCTAGACCGCGAAGAGTAGGGAGAGCGGCGTGGACGCGGCGAGTAGCGGGCGTCGGGCGAGTAGCGCACCGTCTCCGGGGAGTATCGACTTACGGGCGAGTACCGACTCTCGGGGGAGTACCGGCTCTCCGGCGAGTACCTACTGTCGGGGGAGTAGCGTCGTTCGCTAAATCTGAAATTATATCACCATACTTAATTACAGAGATCAAGTTATATTCAGTACTTTAATCATTTAGCCAAGACACAAGTTCAACCAAGTTTTACATTGCACGTTTTAAGTATTACAAAACTTTATTGTAGACTAGCTGCGCCCCGCGGTTTCACCCGCGTAAGTCCCAATCCCGCGGGAACTCCGGGATAAAAAGTAGCCTATATGTTATTCTGGATCTTCAGCTACCTACATACCAAATTTCATCGTAATCGGCTTTGTAGTTTTTGCGTGAAAGAGTAACAAACATCCATACATCCATACATACAAACTTTCGCATTTATAATATTAATAAGATGTAAAAACAAAATTCCATACATTTTTTAAATCGGAAGGTTTAAGCACGTCTTCCAACGGGTTTAACAGGCAGTAAAGCTATTGTTATATTTCAATTATTAGACACAAAATCCATAATCAGTTTTTCTTAAAAATGTTTCTCAGAAACCACGTCTTCTAATGATGAAAATTGTATAAAATTTGTTTAGTGTTTTTGAGTGTATAGATGTTTTATATATAATGTAGTTGGTGACATATTATAGCGATTATATACTTTGATGCATCTGCTAATCTGTCGTTTTGTACTTTGGCTTTTGTTTCTTTTCACAACATTTACTGTATCCTTTAGAAGAAATAATGTTTAGCGGAATTAGATCGTCTTGACTGCACGGCACTAATGTTTTGTGTAGCGTTATCAGTGAGTATGGATTCCTTAATGTAAATCGTTTCTTCTGACAACTCGACCTTGCATCCATTTACTAATGTCTAGGACTTGGTTGATTATTCAAAAAAAGACATTGATAATTCGTTTTTTGTCGCGTTAAGACTAGTTTAATCATTTGGTGAATAGTGATAAATGAGAGAACTCACCGTGTTTGCGGCGGATGCGGCGAGGGCAGGCGGCCGAGCGGCGGCGGGCGCG
>NJDD01002024.1:66543-98885 GCA_002245505.1 Calephelis nemesis | reverse complement strand
TATGGCGTCGTACCGCAAATACATTTATAAATATGTAGTAAAAGCGGTCAATTTAACAACACAGACAAACACTACAATATTATTTATTTGTATAGATAAAAGCTACGTGCGTATATTGAATTGTTTTAAGAAAAGCAGTAGATGATGAATAGAATATAAATCTTACAAATACGTCGCTGTGTATTCTAAGCATACATACTACATACATATCTTCAAACCTCATGATCCTTGCAAACCTGTCTGGCTTCCTCCACATTTATAACCCTTTTCATACAAACATGCTGGTTTCGGAAACTCTTGACACCACCTTCGGATAACACCCGAACGAATTGATCGTGGAATGTCAACCTAGGTTTCAAGTCTAGGTTTATGTTCTTGTTTGAGTCAAGAGGCTAGACACGCTTTGCATAATTTTGTGCTTATAACAACGTTTTTGTGGTACCTACATCCATCTACATTCGCATTTTATATCTGCTTTGTCAATCTATCATCTACCATTTTTTCTACATGTCCGAACCAGCGGAGCATGCCTTTCTCATTTTAACATTAACACTTTCTTTCAATCCCACTCTTTCTCCGACGTCACTGTTACGAAAGCGGTCGGCGAGGGTAACACCACAGATTTTCCGTAGCGCTCACATTTCGACTGCATTTATCCTACTCTCATACTTTTTCTGATATACCCAACTTTTGCTTCCATACAATATGCAATCGAGTGTGCAATATCGTGCAAAGCGAGTCTAGCTGTAACTCAAAATCTCGCTCTGAAGCGCTCCATTCACACTTACTATTCTAAGCATAGTAGGTCAAAGCCGCGTTATCAAAATTGTAAGTCAGTAATATAAATCTATACAAAAATTACATTTTCACTTACTTGAGAAGTTCACTTTCCCGTTCTTGGAAATATTTGCCCAACACTTCTAACCTAGTGACTGCTTCCGTAGCTTGTTGACTAGATGTCATGTATGACTCCCTTATTGTCTTCAGTTCGTCCGCTAACCGAGTGCATTCCTTGTGTTCAGCCTGGCAAATAGACAGAATTTTAATTTTTTTGTAGCAGTTAACTCGGTATGTGGTAGTTTACAAAAACATACACTCTCACACACATACACATACATTGTTTTGTTTTTTTTTTTTTTTACAAACGAGTACCAAAAAATGTACTGCATTCATAATCAACATAAAGTCAATTTCTATCAATCAGAACGCGCCTTTACAATTTGACAATGAGAAAAAAGGCGTAGTGCCAATCGCTAGAAACGCTACATCTCACTCTGTCAATATCGGAAATACGCGAGGGACATACTCAGTACTCAATTATTAAAATAAATAGGCTCTAGTACAATTTCATACTTTTCGTAAAACAAGTTATTATTATTTACTTCTTATTTATTAGATTCTCATAAAAAGTTTTACTGTTTAGAAGAGGGTGATCTAACTCTGTCAATATCGGAAATACGCGAGGGACATACTCGGTACTCAATTGTTAAACTGAATAGGCTATAAATAAGAAATAAATAAATATCCCTGGACAAATTACACAAATTGAATCTAACCCCAAAGTAAGCAAATTATATGCTTGTGTTATGGGTGTTAGTCAACGATTCTAATACATATTATAAATACTTAAATAGAAACAAGAATAAATTTAATAAACACCCAGACCCGGAAATGCAGACATTTAAATGTTCATCACACAGATGCCAGCCCCCGTCGGGAATCGAACCCGAGCCTCGCGGTTAGTCAATGTAGTTAGGCGTGTATGCTAGCCACTCGACCAATGAGGCTGTCATTATACATTATGAGGTGGCTCTAGTACAATTTCATTCTTTTCTAAAAACAAGTAACTATTATTTACTTCTTATTTATTACATTCACATAAACAATTTTACTGTTTAGAAGAGAGTGAAATTTTACAAGTGACTTGTATAAATCATGACAATGGAATTTCACCATGTACCGACGATGGCAACTATAAATAATTCTACTTGTATTACACATTACCTCGTATTTAGTCATGAATATTTTTTTCTCCTCCGTAGCTTTGGCCAGCTTTGCTTTGATTTCAGTGTGGTCTATTAGTGAATCTGCATCTATATTTGATGGTGCACCACTTTTTAATTCCTTAATGGTATCCTGAAAATATGAGATAGTTTAAATGATTTTAAAAAAAAGGAAAGTTTTTTATGGTATTAATAAAACAATCACACAGTTCTCCTTAAGGTGGGACAACCAGAGAATATAAACACCATACATGTTTAAAGTAATAAAATATAAAACTTTACATAAATTACCAGACCCAAACATACAGGCATATAGGTTCATCACAATGTCTACTCTAGCTGGGGATTGAATCTTGGCTTCATGGATGACAAGCAGCATCGGCTGTATATTTTTTCCCAGTGTAGGTCCAGGTTTTTTTGCAGAATAGGCCATCTGCCTTTCTGCTAGGCCGCTTGTTAAAGGTGAGCATAGTCTTATCGTTACTAACAATGTGACATCCTACTAGGGGGTAGAGTTTTGCGGAGACTCGTCTGGATTGGACTGACTCTATTCCTGCCATCATAACGTCAATGCTTGCCGTTGACGTGTTCCGTTTCGGAGGGGAATTTACTATTGTTCTGTGCCTCGCCTCTGGTTTGCAACACACTATTACCACCTTTGGAGCCTCTAAGCGGCATGAATTTCTTACCATCAGGAAATTTGTCTGCTTGTTTGCCTTCCATTATGATAAAAAAATTGGTTATCTGTTTTTTTTGTACTATGGATTCTTACTTTCAGAGCAACAAGCTCATGTTTCTGCAGCTCAATTAGATTATTTGCATCTGCCAGTTTCTGATTTAACTCCTCTAACTCCTTCTTTTGTTTGGTGACATTCTCCAACCCGCTTTCCGCAGATACATATTTCAACTGATAGTTGTCCCTGTCCCGGCTTACAGATATTAACTCTTCTTCAAATGCTCGAATTTTTCCTTAAAATATTTAAACAGGAAGTTTATATAATTAAAACTTGTTTAATATTTTACAGAAAAACTGTTATGGTTGGTTAACCTTTGGACCACACACTGTTCGAAACATTAGAATGTTAATTTTTTGGGTAGGGTTTGTGGGGTCTCATCTAGACCGATTAATATTATGATAGTAACATTGCCCAGAAAACAAAAACAATAACATTCAAAGAATCCAGTGGAGCTATTAACATTCTCATGCTTGGTAGTTTTATATCATATAAAACAGCAAATTAAGTTAATAATCTCACCAGATGGTAAGAGACAACTATGGCCTATGTACACTTTCGATATTATAGGTGTGTTGCTGTTCTGTGGCCAGGAAATTAGGCCTAATGTATGCCTACCATGTAAGCCTGTCGCTTCATTCAAGTAATTGTTAGTCAAAATTATGGAGTTCAAATCTTGCTTGCTACAAAATGTTCAAAAGCAATGAATTATATATATAAAAATTTCATTATCATATTAAAAGAAACAGCATTGCAATACTTTTATAGCTAGAAATATGTGCTGTGCAAGAATTCTCTTTATCAAGTTATCAACTTTATGATTGCATCAGCACATTGTAGTAAAAGTTTTATCACATGCTTCAAGATGTTCTACAATTAATTTATAGTATTTTAGTTTCTCAGTGTATCTGATTTGTGAGCAGGGTTGCCACATGGTTCATTTTTGTTAATTTTGCGACACAAAAACCAAAACATCATTTAAACCTAGCATATTTCTAAACAGCAAAATATTTAATTTAAATGATATCCAAAAATATGTGTATAATTGTTTTCACATGAGAATTTAGAGAACAAGCACAGGGCTCTCCTGAAGGCATAAGACAACCGCAACCTTTAAACACATAGATGTTACAGGTGCGTCACTGTAATGTGGTCAGATTATAGGACCTTTGTGAAAGCCATTGTAAAAAAAACCATTGCACTATAAACCATTATGTCTTAATTTGTACTAAATTTTTGTTACTTGATTATATCTTCAAGTTTGACAAAATTCAGTATCAACTTACCATTAAGTTCAGCTATTTGTTCTTCTGAATGTGCTCTTTCTGATAGTAATTCACTCAGAGTATTTTCAACTTCGCCCAAGGTATTTTGTAACTCTGAGGCTGTATTTTCAGATACCCGAAGTAACTTCTCATTATCATCTAAAGAGTTTCGTAGTCTTTCATTTTGTTCTCGTAATTCCTTAATTTCTCCTTTTAGTGACAGAACCATGTCGTCCATACCAAATGAATTATCTTCAATACCTGCTAATTTTGTTTTTGTAGAAGTAAGCTCCTCTTTCAGTATCTCACACTCCTGAAATTTTAGTCTGATTGTAATGCTTACAAATATTTTTAAATAATTTACATTAAAAAAAATATAAAAAATTCTGACATCATTCATAGACAGTGCAGGATATAAAGTTGAGTGGAAGTCAAAGCGTGAAAAATAAAAATTGTTGTATGTTTATCATTTACTTTTTATATTTCTTGAATTTTTTTGGTAAATAGTAATATAAGTAATTACCTTAGTTGCAAAAAGTAATTCTCTCTGAAGATTATTGATGTTTCCAATAAGTCGACTGTCTTGGCGTTTATTGTCTATGTAGTAATATCCTAAAGTGAATAATAGCACTGAGCTGGCAGTGGTCAAGAGGAAAGTAAGTAGGCGATTGTGATTGTTGCTAGTACCATCGCAGTACTCATCTGTAAAACATGTTCCTCCTGTAACACAAATATATTTCAAAATTTACATAAACATAATTAGGTCATAAAAAAAAATTTTTGATGTCTATTATAGCTAGATAAACTATATGCATTTGAGCTGAAATTCATTATTATTATTATTAGTATGGAATATAATATTCTAAGCGTATGCTTTTACAATGTTAGTAAAGGACGTTAAAATTTAAAAACTCTTCAGTTGATTTCTATAAAATCTAGTACACTATGTGTGATTAATAAATGAAACCGAATAGGGTTAAACTAGATAGGATTATTAAAAAAAAGCTAGGATTAAGTTAATTTGCATTATTTGCAATTAATAATAATTAATATAAAAAATATATTTGAAAATTGAAATAAATATGTAACTAAATAATTATTTTTTTATAAATATATTCTCCCCACATTGTGTTGCAATGCTTAAATAATTTAGTAACATCTTTTCAAGACATATAGTCCACAAAAAATATTTTTCATTCAATAAAATAAATTACTTTCCATCTAATTGCTCTTTTTGTTTGTAGTAGAACTAAATTGGAGCATCCTTTTATAATTTTGAATGTATTTGTCTTTTTACAAATATATATTGATATAACTTATAAACACTAATTTTAGTTTTCCATGATACTATCAACTATACTATATTGATACAGATAAATTAAAAAATAAGATCTTTTGTGAATAACATAACAAGAAAGCACTAATTTCAACTTACCAGTAGAAGGGAAAATAGCACTACTTTCCTCATTAATCCCCATTACCGATGAATACATGGACCAAATATATTTCATAAAAGCAAAGCTGTCAAAAGATTCTTGTTCAGGTTCAACATAATCAGAATTAAATATTGAATCAGGTGGAGGAGACTCAGTAGTAGAAGGCCACAACTCCGCTACAGTAGAATAGACATTAGAAAAGAAACTCTCAGTCTCCTCTTGAGTTTTTGGATTCTCAGTAGCAGCCTCACTAAAGATTTCATTTATCAAATTTTCTGTAGACTTATCTAGATATGATTCTGTAGAGATCTCATTAATGACTGTTGTTTCTTCTATCGGGCTTTCAGTTGGTGACACCGACAATGTTGTTGCTTCTTCTTGATTTGGTATTTCAGAAGCAGTTTCTACTGAATTTGGAATTTTCTCCTGATTGGGTACCACAATTACATCTATGTTTCCTGTAGAATGAGTAACAGTTTCAGTAGATGTTTCATGAGATTGTGTTGATTCTGGTATTGAGGTTTTTAATTCAGTGGTACTTTCTGCAGCTTGTTCAACATTTGGTTGTTTCTCTTCTAAGGGAGGAATCAATGGCGAAAACTCAGGATTTCCTTGTATTTTAATATCAGAAACTTCTTCTTTTACTACTACTGCAGGTTTAAAATTTGCTTCACTTTCAGCATGTGGCAAATCTTTTGTGGGTTCTGGTGAAGAATCTTTTGTGGGTTCTGGTGGAGAATCTTTTGTGGGTTCTGGTGGAGAATCTTTTATGGGATCTGGTGGAGAATCTTTTATGGGTTCTGGTGGAGAATCTTTGTTTGAATCTAAATTAATTTCCTCTAAAGCTCCATTTATTTTCAAAGCACTATTATCTAAATTGTTTTCACTAACTACTTCATTTTCTTTATTTGTATTTACATTATCTAGCTGACCTGGATTTCTAGCGTTATTATTTGTATTGTCAACAAAATTGGTAGTCTCTCTAGTCAGATGTGTATTTTCAATAGTATTTACAAAATTTGGTGATAAAACTGTACTTTGGTCCTGAACATCACTAGACCCAGAGTCAGATACAGTCTGTTCTATATAATTTTTGTTATCAGGCACTTCAATAGATTCTGATGAAACATTGTCATTAGATACTAAAGGTGGTAAAGTTTCTTGAGATGCAACATTTTGGGTTGGTTGAGTTTCAGTTTTTTCTTCATTAGGTTTGAGTGGAAGTTCAATTGTTGGACTTTGATTGTCATTATTTACTTCGTCATTTGACGACACTGTTTCAAGAGAAGGGGCATTAACCTCCATATTTTTATTGAATTGTTCTTGATTTAACACATTTTCAATATTACTGAGAATTGGTTGTTTATTTAAAGTATTTACATCTACAGAGGGATCATTGTTTTGGTCTACAATTAAAGTAGAAATTGTGGATGTATCTGTAGCATCTACAGTTGCTTCAGTAGCAGTTTCTTGTTGAACCTGTGACCCTGTAGGTTCCGTTGTGAAGATGGTTGTACCTTCAATAACTTTGTGTGCTTGTTGGACTTTATCAGGCTGTACTTCAGGTTTTTTGAACAGTGTGTCAGTTGCTATTACGTATTGAGGATTTTTTTGTAATATTTTGTTTTCTCTTAAGAACTTTGAGTTGACAAAACCATCTTTACCGTCAATACTTGCAAACCATATGTCAGGGTTGGTACCAGCAGATTTCATATAAATGGTTGCCTCAGAGTTACCACGAAAAGACATCAAATCTGAATCTCCACTGTTATAATTCAACAGCGTTTTTGCTTTTGATATAGGATCTAAAATTATTAAACATAAAGATAAATACATACATACAAGTTTTTCACTTGTCATTAAACTATTCTTTAGCTGGTTGATGAAGACATAAATCACAGTTTCTAATACTATTTTATTGGAGTTTCAACACGTAGAATTATTATTTCAGAGAAAATATTAACGAACATAAAATACATAACATTTTACTTACCAGTACAGTCTTGGTTAGCACACACAACTTTGTCTGGTATTTTACAATGACATGTTGTAATTAAAAAAATAAATATAATATACGCCGATAAAAACATTTTAGCATTATTTCAATCATTCAATTAAATAAATAATATTTTAGTAAAACTAAAATCCATCAGAAATTCAGAAACAATACGGTAGGCCACATCATCTGTCATCTTTCATCTTGAGATTGACAATTGACATATACATTTGACAATCAGATATTTGACAACTGACAACACCAACCCATTGACCTCTAAGTATATATTCCTATTTCTATGCACCAACCTGACATAAGTAACTATTGTGTTTTTTTTTTTCAATACGAAGAGTCAAGGTAGTTTATGTTTTGTGATCATAAAGTTGTATAACATAATACCAAAATAATTGTCAGGAATTTGTGTACTAGAATATGAATACTCTCCCCGTAGCAAAACTCATACGTCCATGAGCAAAATATAGTATTAATTTGGCTCTTGCTCTTAGCTGCCTTGATTGCTGTAACCTTTGAAAAAATGAAAAGCGAAAAAGGGACAGAGTTTACCAAAACTGAAAGGACCGATAAGTTACGAGTTACATAAATTCGGCAATAAGGAAGGGGTCAGTTTTTAAGAGTAAAGAAGGGTTTAACTCAATTTCCGGCAATAAGATTGTACGTTTTTAACTTATGTAACTTGGAAACTTATTATTTTTGATCACTTTTAACGCTGGAACCATGAAATGAAATGAAACCATGGAATTCATTGCCACATAAAATTAGAATCATCCCAAAATTGATAATTTTTAAAAAGGCTGTAATGGAGCTTTTTATATGTAATTAATTAGTATATTACAGAGTATAATGTTAAGCAAACAAACATGATCGACTAATTGATTCCATGACACGATAATATGATGATGACAAGTCCCTTATGGGGTAGGCAGAGAGTAGGTATCGAGTGCCAAATGTCACGACCCTTGCAAAACTTTTTGGCTTCCCCCACATTCATTATCATTTTCAGAAAATCACGCCTGTTTCACGGACTCTTCGGATAATACCTTATAAATTTGATCTTGGAAAGTCAACCTAGAACTCCTCAGGTACCTACATGATCGAACCAGCGGAGCATGTCCTTTCTCATATTAGCACCAAAACTTTCTTTAAATTACGCTCATACGAATCTTTCTGTTACGAATTCGGTCAACGAGCGTTACACCACAGATTTTCTAATGTTCTCATTTTGGCTACATTTATTCTACTCCCTTGCTTTTTCTGACATAACCAACTCTCGCTTCCACACAACAACTTTGGGATAAACACAAATTTATGCAAAGCGAGTCTAGTTTCTTAACTCAAACAAGAACCCAAACCTAGACTCACAACCCAAGTTGACATTTCACGATCAAATCACTGGGGTTTTACCAGGAAGTGGTGTCCAATGTCTACGAAATCGGCATGTTTGAAAGAAAAAGGTAATGAATGTGGAGGAAGCGAGGCTGGTCTGCCAGGACCATGAGGTTTGGCACTCGATACTCTCTGCCTACTCCGTAAGGGACGTGGCTTGAAGATATGTATGTATAAAGTACATATGATAATATGTAGGTATGTATGTAATAAAATTACATTTTACAAATTACAATTATAGATTTAAATGCTGCCTTTCATTCTTTTCTAATTCGTCGTATTTATATTACTTACCTATAAGTATGTACCTATACAAAACACTTAAAGTTTTCTCAGTAATGAAAATCACAAAATAGTATTGTTAAAGAAATCTGTCCTGCATGAGGTTTTTCGATATTTCATAAAATATAATGGTGTTTTAAAATTATTAAGGAAATGTGTCTACTCCGTAAATTACAGTTTAGTAATATACCTTAGAAAATAACACGGTCGCATCTCACTACCGTAGACGGTGTTCTCCAAAAATACCGCACTTCTGTGTGTTTGATTATATTACAACACTATTACGGTGTGTTTGACAACATTTGATGAATGCCAAAATACATACTACATACATATCTTCACACCAAGTCCCTTACGTTATTAAGCAGAGAATATCGAGTGCCAAACCTCACGATCCTGACAAACCTGTCTGGCTTCCTCTACATTCATTATTACCCTTTTCATACAAATGCCAAAATCATGGAATGTAAATACTCTTTAGCAAGAGGTCAAAATGGTTCCATTTTTTGTCGTCCTTAGACGACGGCTCTAGTTATACTATTTAATTTTTTTGTTTGTTTTGTACAATAGGTACCTAACTACACAAATAATTATGAAGACTTAAGTACAAGTACAGATGAAACAGATCGTCATTATAGTAAATTTCGTCGCATTCAGGCTATTTTCGCTTGGTGGCGTCTGTGCACATGCGACTCAGCGTCGTTGCGGAATAACAAGGTGAACTATTACAATCGCGGGAATTTTAAATTTTCAGCAAAGAATATAAATACTCTTTAACAAGAGAAGAAGCGTATCTCTCTTTAAAAAAAATGCAACCACGACTTTATACAAGTATACCCCAGCGTTGTTGCGGCTTCGTGAGGTAAACTATTACAAACGCGGGAATTTTAAATTTTCAAATTGCTTTAGGTACTGTACTTTGCTTTTTAGAGTAGCTATCAGGAAGATCTATCAACTTGAACAAAATTTAAATCCTGACTCAGTAAAACTGCAAGAAAACAAATTGTCTTTACATTTTTGTAGACAGCTAGAATTTGTGGATAGACATTTCTGCAAACTCACTCTTTAATTTGTTTCGGATTATGTAAGGAAAATAATAAAACATTATTTTACATAGATCATACCAGAAGTCTCTGTGATGATATATGAATGAAAAAAAAAACTACCTCAGGATAGAACGTGTTGCTTATCTTAATAATTAATACTGCTTACAAACATTATAATCAAACACCGAAATGAAATAAAAAATATTTATTTAGGTAACTTATGGATTATGGGTATATAGCGCATTTGTTTACAACAGTGAAAATTTTCATTTTTTATTTAATTCAAAACAATAGTATTATTAGCTCTATCAAGCATAAGCCAAATTTAGCCTGTCAGGAGAAGATACGGCAAAACCAAAACCTTTGCAACTAGGTACTAAATTCGATTTACTTTGAACTGCCGCCAAACCTAGCCAGTCAGAAAAAGAAGCGGCGACAAAATTTCCTCGGCAACTTGATTAGGATAATGCATTTTAAACTTTTTATAGTCTTCCTGTTATAGAGATGAAGGCTTGGATTTAGAATCCATGTACCTATTCACTTCCGATTTCTTTTTACTTTAGAAAATAAACTAACATAGCAGGTACGTGAACTCATACTCGTAGCGAATTTTTGCATCTTCGTAGGTCTGAAAAATCTGAATTGATTACGTTCAAAAGTTTATTTTTTTTTACTGTAGACGTAGCTGTGTCTTGCAGTTTAGACTTTAAAAGGATTTCATCTGAAAAAAATTAAGCTACTATTAGGACATATCAATTACTAGCTGCCTGTTCTGGCTTCGCTCTGATGGTATTTTTATTACCATAAATTGAGATATCGGCTATCCTATCTTTCAAGTTGGATCAAACTGCACACTGTGTGCAAATTTTGACTGAAATCGGTTTAGTAGTTTAGGATTCCATCGCGGACAAAAAAACACGGAATTTACGTATTAAATTTGGAGCAAAACAAATTATTCATTTTGCAACTGGCTCCGCTGGTTAACATATGGAGAGGTTAACATATTATTTTATTACATATTAGATATGCGCGTAATAACCAAGTTGACGAATAACAATGTTTGATTTCGACCATACTAAACAATTATACATTCGATCGCCTCTGTGGTCTAGCCGTTCAGGTGTTGAATTTGACTGCATGAGTTCCCAGGTTCGAATCCCGGGTCAAAAAAGACATATTGAAAAGAACAAAAATAAAACTCAATTTTCTTTTTGTTGCCCCAAAAAGAAAATTGGGTTTTTCCAATTTTCTAACAAAAAAAATGTTGCTCGGGATAGGATATGTGCCCGGTTGGCGATAGGCTTGCCACCTATCACATTGTAGGACTTAGTATCTTCGGCTAGTCGTGGGTGCCCTGGTTGTGCCTCTGCCTTCCTCTTCGGGGATATAGGCGTGAAGATACTTTATACATTCGTATTTTTCGTATGTGTATTATTTATTTCTGTGACTTATACCAGTGTATTTGCTAATATTAACAAAATTAGCAAAAAAATTTTGTAACTTTGGGCTTAGATCAATTCATATAAATTTTAACATGTATAATTCTTCACACCAAAGGGTCACTCACGACCAGTGCTAGTCGTAGCAGCCTTTCATTTACTTTTTCAATAACCATGAAAATAATGGTACGAAATGGTGACATATAAAACGTAAACATTAGTGTCCCCGTGTTGGTCCAAATTCTTTGTGAAGAATCACAAAAAAAACATTTAACTTTAAATAGGTTATGAAAAGAGGTATCACAAACAAGATCATTGGTGACAGAGGGCTGTGCGGTAACTTGCCTAGGTAAAGATTCAGCACCTTACTTATTCTTGCCATCATAATAAGTGTTGGCCACTGTCTTCCGGTCCAGAGGGTAGTGTAGCCGGTAGAGTTACGACAGTTACGGTATGTTGACGATAAACGGTGTATTTACTCTTTGTCACTACCAGTTAAGCTAAAATCGAAAATGAAATTTAAGAAACGCAATAAGTACATACCTTTAAAAACATATCTTTATTATCGCATAGAAGTTTATTTCATTCCGTTGACTAAGGAATTAAAAATTCTTTAAATTTTCATCGCTTGTTATGGTAAGTTGCTCATAACTTCGTATGTGGTGTGTAAAGGAATAAGAAAAAAAAGACGAAAGTGTTCACTTTTCATTTGACTTTTCCTTCAATTCACTCATGAAGAGTCCTGAAAACAAAATGAGCCCCCTTATAACATACACCTTTACAGCAAATTATTTAACTTTGCATTTTCTTCAAGTGTTTTGAAAACGTAGGTAACAACCCGAAAATACAAAAATGTTATTCAACGAAGTCGCGTGTAATCACTTGTCCACTTGTAAGCAACGTGTCCTATCATAAAATAATATAATTAAAATACTTACTTCCGAAAATTATTTTCATCATTTACATGAAAGCTGAAATTTTTATAAAATTATTATAAAATGAAAGTTGTAATGACATTTAAGTGACTAAAGATGACAACTTTTTTTTGTTTTTGAAAAAAAAAATAACAGTAAAACTTCCTTTCTCTCGAACCCGCCAAAATTTTAAATGAAAATAGACAATTGTGATTCTTGGGGGTATCACAGACCGCAATGTGGCCAGGTAATTATGAAAATGTTTTGAGTTTTTGCCGCTGTCCCTGTTAAGCAACTCGGACTTGTAATTTTTTAAATGTATGCAAGATCAAAATGTTGTATATATATGATAATAGATCATGATTTTCAGATTGCTAAAGCCCAAAAGATAGACACGTACACAATTCCATTTCATGTTTGTACCTTACTTTTAACAACTACACTCGGTGGTCGTGCTAACATCATCGTTGGCCTACGTATAAAAACCTAATAATGTTGTTGAGAATGAACTAGAAAAAACGGAAAGAGTTAGTAGCAAAAAATGGTTCTTCGAAAAAAACTGTTAAGATATAAAAAAAGTATCTTCACACCCACATCCTCGAAGAGGTAGGCAGAGGCACAACCAGGGTACCCACGGCTAGACGAAGACACTAAGTAACACAACGAGATAGGTGGCAAGCTTATTGCCAACCGGGCACATATTCAATCCCGAGCAACATTTGTTTTTAATAGAAAATTGGAAATAACACATTTTCTTTTTGTTCCCCGACCCGAGATTAGAAGAAGAATGAAGTTGTCATGAGATCCTGGGTTCTAATCCCGGGTCCAACACTTGGACCGCTAGACCACACAGGCGATCATTATCATTATTTAAATTATAATGTCCCCGTATTGATCTAGGTTCTCTGTGAAGAATAAAACATTAATTTTAAATAAGTTAAATAGAGCCATCACCAACAAAACCATTGATGGTAGAAAACTGTGCGGGAAATTGTTGCAGTATTACCAAGGAACATATGAAATACTCTTTAGCAAGAGTTCATTATTTTTTTTTTTATTTCAAGTAAACGTGGATTTAAGCGGCGTAACGCATGTCGATCAAAGTTTCAATTTTGATCGACATGCATAAAGTTTTTAAGGAAATCAGGTCTACTCGCTCAACGCAATAGGAACCTTTGTTACATGGTGCTAATGCTATGCACGTTTGCTTGCGTTTTGTGTATTTATCAAGAAGTATGCCAGTTAGTAAATACTATCACTTATTCTAGTATTACCAAACAGAAAGCATTATTCCGTGTTCTGAAAATCAACCTACATATTATTAATTCCTAAATCTATGGTTTATCTAGTACATCCTAAATCTATGACTAATAAACATATTCACTTGTAGCAAAGACTATAATACTTTAGTTTGATGTATCATTTGCTAAAATATCGACAGTGACGGTATATAGGTAATATAAGTTATATGTTTTGATTATTTGCCACTTTCCCAAGATTACACACAACACAGCATGTAATTTTTTAATTGTGTGCAATATTAAAACTATGCTGAAATCCATGGTTCTACAAGAAGCAAAGACCTCTTTTTAAAATCAAATGTACTTAAAAGGTTTTATTGTACCTGATAAATTACATGTCATATCTAGATTTATTGACAGCTGACAATTAAGTGATTAGCGGATGTCTAAATTTTATAAAAAATATAGCATCAACAAAATATTAAAAATATAAAATGATAATTATTTTATTGTTGTTAAACTACTGACATCAATTCACAGAAAATGACTTCCGAGTCTCACATATCTTTAATCGATTTATCGAAACTATTCCCTTTCGAAATCGGTCAGTAAGTGTTTTTAACCATTAGTTATGATAACATTTACGTTAGAGATGTTCTTGCCAGTCGGGGACGATTCGGCTGTTCAGGAAAGAGCACAGCCTGTCCTCCTTCTCACATTATATATATTTTTTAATAAAATGTTATATTGGTTTAAATAAATTAAATGTAAACCATGTTTTTTATTTTACTTTACAACTAGCTGTTGACCCCGACTTGACGCACACGTTGAAGTGACTTTTCGTGGTTAGTGACGGAGACGAAAGAGTTATTCGTTGATCCGTTAACGTTTACAATAAGGCACGAATACAGAAAATTTGCTAAAATCAGTTCAGTGAAAAGTAAAGACGCAAACCGACAAAAATTGTAATAACTCTAGTTTTGCGTTATGTATCCTATACAGTAACAAGCTTGACGTGTCTCTGTGTGTGTGTCTGTCTTCCTCCAACGTAACTTTTCAACGGATAGACCAATATCCAGGCGGATTTTTCCGATCGAGATGTATCTTGTAACATATTCGTTTTATTGGGGGTTATTTAACATTTTTAATTTTAGTATTATTGTATTCAGATTTTTTCTACAATAAAATAATGCGTTCTTTGTAGATGACACCATTAAACAGAAATTATGTTTCGATGAAACTTTGGTAATAAGTTGCTGCCATTGTGAAGGCGATGATGAATCTTCAAGCTCACTGTGGACATGTACAGATTCTCAAAAGAGTGAAGTTGAAGAAGAGCTAGATAAATCGTTGTTACAATTTAAAGAGAAAAGTAAAATTGAATCAAAATCTGAATCAGTCGACGAAGAAGAAGACGATTTCCATTTTTATTTCTTTTCTGATTGTAAAAAGCCAGTGCCTCAAGGTAGCGAGGCTAGCCTAATAATTGTTGATGGTATGCCACAAATAAATGTGTTTAATAAGGCTAAAGCAGTATGTACTTGTGTTAAAGATAAAAAGGGAGTTTGCCCTTGTTTTGTTAAGATTCCTTGTAAATGTGGATCAAAAACTGTTGATGATTGTACATGTAGCACAGCTAAAAATATTTGTATCTGTGATGAAAAAAACCCTCAATTAACGTGTACATGTAAGCCTAGTGATATTTGCCTATGTAATCCAGATTTTGGTATTGGACCCGTTTGCACTTGCACACAAGTAAATAAACCTTGTGTATGTAAATCCGGTGAGTTTCCTTATCCAGTTTGTGTTTGCGAAAGTAAGCCCAAATCGGATGAAGGCAAAATTCAAAATATTGAATCTGAATACGGTGAGGGCAATGAAAATAAGAATGACAAAGACACAAAGACAGCGGTTGTAAAAGATTCAAATGAAACTGGAAAAGAGCCATGCACGTGTCAACTTTCACTTCCAAAAGATGTTTGTTCTTGTTTAAAGGGAACGCAATGTATTTGTGAGGAAAAAGTATGTATTTGTGATATACGACCGCCATGTATTTGTGAGCCAGAGGAAGGCAAAAAAGAAACAGTTTGCTATGATGATCTAAATAAAATCATATGTGAATGTCCAAAGCCACAAGTGTGTACATGTGACGCTTTATCTCCAGATGATTGTCAATGTTTTCAAAAGCCATTGAAGAATGAAACAGGAAAAGCCAAAGAATGTTGTTGTGGAAATCCTGAATCCTGCAAATGTTACGAAGACTGTAATTGTGCTGATCTTTGCGTTTGTGACATGGAGCCAACGGAGAAATTATATTGTACATGTTTGGAAAATACAAAAGAAATAGCTGATGGAAAAATCTGTACATGTCCTCCAAAGCCAGAAAAGATGCGGAAATTGAAAAAGAAAAGAGCAGGAAAGCATGGTTATAGATGGTGTCACGATGTCGATCCTAAACACAATTATTTTGGTTTTGGTTATAACAGGCATGATAAAATATCACACAAGGAACGAGTAGAAGAAAAAACAAAAATTTTGGGACTACATGACAAAGCTGAAGTGGACGAGCCTTGTAAAATACATGGGATTCAAGCTCCAGAGTACAAAAAGAAAGTTAGGACATCTTCACTAGATTGTTGCAGTGCTGTTGGAGGTATAATAACAAGATAATATAGTCACTTAGCTTTAGTCCGATTCCTTAATAGTCAATTTAATTTTAAGCCATTAAATCTATATCCGTGAAGCATAACTTCAGGAAAACAGACTGATAGCATCTAAACAGTCTATTAATTTATATGCTGAATGTAGCTCTACTCAAAAACTACTTTTTAAAATATGTGTATCACAAATTTTATATCTATAAAAAATTTGCCAAGCTCTCCTAAGATTCCTATAGTCAAAATTAAGTACTTCTAACGTGTGTAATAATCACTGTTTGACAAAGTTTAATATTTGTGCTGCACAAATTCCACATTTATGAATTACAAGTACCTACCTACTTGCAGAATAATTCAGCTTAGATTCAAAGTAAATCAAAGTCATTTCGTAAATTTATTGTGTAGGATGTAGTAAATTTGACTTAAAAAATTGCTTTCCCCTTTGTACTTCCGCCTTCATCTCTGTGATCGAGGACTGGACGAAGAGTGGAAGCAGGAGTAAGAAAATCCTTAGGTTTTCATGTCACGTTTTACTATGAGATCTACTGAGAATAACGCTAGAATGATGATGATTAGAGTAGATAATGCCGACAATGATTCAATGACAAATCAATGATTTGTTACGTGGTTAAAGATACATACATTACGAGAGATATTAGTAGTATTCATCATTGGTACTCTCAGACTAAGAACTCACAGAAACGCGGAGATGGTTTTTACCTGCATCCGCGGTGTTCGCGGAAATGCGGTTTTATTTCTAATCATGAAAGATCATCTTTTCATTTACGTACAGTTTAAAATTATATCGTCTTTGCAAGTAAAAGTGTATCAGTGCTGCAAAGGATGTGCTTTTTATATAGGCCATTTCAATTTTATTTAACAGTAGCGGCCCGCCCCCGCTTCGCACGGGTATGAAATATACATATTATAAACCTTCCTCTTCCATATATCTATTAAAAAAAAACGCATCAAAATCCGTTTCGTAGTTTTAAAGATTTAAGCATACTTACTAAGAGACAGAGGAAGCGACTTTGTTTTGTACTATGTTGTGATTCTACTATTCATTTATTAATTT
The DNA here is from genome assembly GCA_002245505.1 of Calephelis nemesis. Lineage (NCBI taxonomy): Eukaryota > Metazoa > Arthropoda > Insecta > Lepidoptera > Riodinidae > Calephelis > Calephelis nemesis. The sequence continues at coordinate 81,393 of NJDD01002024.1, read as the reverse complement.
ATTAATAACCAATAGTCATTTAAATTACTTACATGCAATGGAAATGTTGGATTAATTAAAATAGACCAAAACGGTTATAACCCATTGGATCAAACAATTACAATATTAGCTAGAATATTCTAATCTTATCATTCATTCTTAGACTTGTAAGCCAAACTTATAACTAGTTCGTCCTGTATAGGGATGAAACGATACGAGTAAATCCAAGTAAGTACTCGATACTTTTATACCGATAGCAAGTACATTTAGGTATCGATACTTTGAAATGTATCAAAATTTTTGTTTTACTATTAAATTTTTGTTTTATGTTAGAATGTTATTAGCGCTTTTCAGTAAATAATACCAATACTTATGACGATTTTCACTAAAAAATTTCCAAAAACGATATGATACTAGTAAGTATCGATATACTTATATTTGACGACCGATACTTGTGTATAAGTATCGATACCTCAGTGGTATCGTTTCATCCCTAGTCCTGTATTAAGTCCTTACGAGTATATATCTAAGGTGAATTGCGCATTTTATCTATTATTTGGAACCAGTAGGCACTTAAAACAAAAAGAACTTTTGTCTTTACCGATTTTTCTCGTATTTGAAAATTCAGTTTTCTTCCTTATCAATTGAGACATGATTGGACAAATGATCGAAACAATTCATTTAGGGCTCACTACAATCTAAGACTTTTCTCCTCCCAAATTAGTGCTGTCGTTTAGACATTCGCTTGTGTATATGCTGCTTTATTTGCGTGTCCCTAGTAAGTAAAATATCATACTTGCAAGTGAATTTACAATGCGGATTTATTCCTCTTTTCTGCGACTGAAACCACTGGTTATGCCAGTATTGAAGATTTAAACTGTCTTTGATTTTTGTTTTGTTTTTATCATTACTTTTTATTGGTTCGTTGTTGGATTTGATTTTCGAACGATTCTCGGATAAGACAACAAAACATTTTTTTTAAATCTTTATATACTTACATATTTTTTGTATGCGTGTGTGTCACTAAACTACTCACGACTGTAGCGATTTTGATAAAAATATTGTATGTTCAAGAGGATTCGAGAATGGTTTATATTCACAATTTGTTCAACCGGAAAATGTTTTTTAATATTTTTTTGTTTGTAAGTAATCATTGATTTTGGAATGTTTTGCATGTACTACTAGGTACTATTGGAGTATCACATATTATGTAGTAGCTGTTAATTTCAAGCGATACGAAGTTTGCTGGGTCATCTAGTCTATATACATAAAAATCAATTGCTGTTCGTTAGTCTCGCTAAAACTTGAGAACGGCTAAACCGATTTGGCTAATTTTGGTATGAATTATTTGCCCAAGTCCAGAAAAGTTTAAAAAATAACAAGAAGGGAAAAACTGCGAGTAAACTAGGAAAAACAACCTTTTAATTTATTTTCCGGGACTGCTAGTTTTCTAATAAAAACAACGTTTCCTGGGATCGGATATGTGCCTAGTTGGCGATAGGCTACTTATCCCACTTTGGGACTTAAGCGTCTTCGGCTAGTCTTATTAAAATATCCCTGGACAAGTTACAGAAATTGAATTTAGCCCCAAAGAGAGCAAATTATATGCTTGTGTTATGGTTGTTAGTCAACGATACTAATATATAGAAATACTTAAATAGATACCAGAATAAATTTAGTAAGCACCCAGACCCGGAAATGCAGACATCTAAATGTTCATCACACAAATGCCTGCCCCCGACGGGAATCGAATCCGAGCCTCGCGGTTGGTTGGTGTAGTTAGGCGTGTAACGCTAGCCACTCGACCAAGGAGGCGGTCAAAGTCTTAGGTGTCCTGGTTGTCCCTCTGCCTACCCCTCCTTTTTGATTTTTGCAATTTCTGATTGGATTTTGTAAAATTCGTTTGTTATCGAAGCCAGCTGCAAAAAGATTCCATAAAAAATATGATATCTAGATCAGTCCAAAACAAATATGTAAAAAGCACTCGTTCACCTCACGGTACTGCTATCAAATGTTTTCTCAAAGCTAGGGGAGCCGGGAAAGTGAAGCTCACAAAATACATTGTATTTTTAGTTCCACACCTATTACCTACTATGTAAGATTTATTTTCTTGTTGACATTTTTTAACGATTTCAAATAAAACTTCAAACTATAGTATTTCAACATACGGTCTTTGGTTTCAGCATAAGTTTGTATCTTTATTTGGAAATAATGTTTTTTTATGTTACTAGCTGTCCCGGCAGACTTCATTCCACCCGTTTAGATTGTATGCGAAAAAATGAAGTATTTTAGTTTTTCCCATAAGAACCTTGTCTTGTCTTGACAACAAGAAACATAATACAAAAAGAATTAGCCAAATCGGTCTAGTCGTTCGGAAATTATGCGCTTACACCTTTAGCGATTCATTTTTATATTATAGGCTAGCATTTTCACGCAGCTTCGCTTGCGTGACTTGGCTTCTACTTCATCAATTTTGATGAAACAATGCCTATGTCACTCAGGGATAATGTATCATTCTAAAGGTGAAATAATTTTTGAAATCGGTCCAGTAGTTTCAGAACCTATTCATTTCAAACAAACAAAAAATCAAATCTTTCCTGTTTATAATATTAGTATAGGTAAAGCAGCGAACAAGCAAACAGCTTTTCTGATTGTAAGAATCAACTCTGGCCCTTAAAAACGATAGAGTTCACTGTACGTCGCTATCCTGTGGCCTGGGTACTGGGCTTGTTGCTCAAGTCTGCCGGTAGCACAGCACTCTTCCGCTAGTGGCCTTGTTGGTAATGATCCATTTAAAGATTTGAGTTTTTCTAAAATGTTATCTAGTGAAGTTTAATATTGTCACGAAATTACACTGTAACATAAAATTCATTTTAAAACTAGGATAAAATGACTCAAATTAAATATAAATAAATTAAAGAACTCATAAAATTATGATCTGTACACACACACATACACACACACACACAAACACATATTTTGTCTTTGACAGTACGGAGCTACTTACAAAGTTTCAACATTATAGTTTTATAATTTCGCCTTTGACATACAGATTGACATAAAAAATCTAAAAGGGTTCTGTTATGCGGCCTTTAGCTACGGAACCCTAAAATGATATACATACCTCTACATAATTTAAAAAATTTCACAAATTATATATTATTTAATACAGTAGTGTTGTGACACAAGGATATTATGTCACACCATTATCGATTAACCCAATAGGTATGTAATTTAAATTATACACGTGAAAAAAACGAAGGAGTTTCCTAATCTTACACATGTTTTTTTTTTATATATGCCCAATTTTAATATCATTGCCGTTAGCATCTGCCATTACTCAAGTTTAAGTTTGCATCAAGTTACCCAATTTAACAAAATCAAACTTAAGCTATTTGTCCCCGTGTTGGTCCGGACTCCTTTGTAGAATAGACCATCTGCCTTCCTTGCCAGGCAGCTCGTAAAAGGCGAGCAAAGGCTCACCGTCACTAACACCGTGAATTCTGACTAGGTGGAAGAGTTTAGCAGCGACTCGCCCGGATTGGTACCACCGCCTTACCTATTCCTGCCGCCATAACGTCATGACGTGTTCCGGTTCGGAGGGTAAGGTAGCCGGTAAACTTACTTTTGCTCGAGGCCTAACATCTCGGCCCAGGTTGGCAACGCACCATTACCACCTTTGGTGTCTGTAGGCGGCGGGAATATCTTACCATCAGGAAATCCGTCTGCTTGTTTGCCTTCCAATATCATAAAAAAAATAATAATAAAATTAGTAATACCTGGTTATAGAAAGCAATTTCAGGGTTTTTAGTTTTAATAAAACGATGACCTCCAAATCAAGCACAGTAAGTGAGATTTTGCGGTAACGAGGAAATACACCGTACACTAATTTCGTCATGAATACTTCACTTGTGCACTTTACTGAATAAAATTGTACAAAGTGACACTACCATTAACTAGTTTTACTCAATAAACCTGCATCCATCTTTTCTCTCGATGGCGCCAAAATTATTTTTATACCTATGTGAGACTATATTGTAGGTATCTTTACTTTCTGCAGAGCAGTCCGAATTTCATATTTATTTTTTATTGAATAGAATATAATCTCGGAGGTATAGTCCCATACAAATTTTTTGAAAATTTGTTTAGTGCTTTTTGGGTAATACTTAACAATATACTATACTTAATGTATTCGATTGTTTATATTTTAGCTGTAAACATATTATATTTATAATTTACAAGAGAAAGTGATCTAGATATTTAATTAAGAAAATATAATAGTTGATTTTATAATAACAAAATACTGTTATAATATTTGTATCCGTAAGCTTTGTACATTGAACTCAAAGCTCACTGATCGAAAGTAAAGAGGGGATCGAAGATAGGAATATATTTAGCTACAAAATGCTTATTCACTCATTCCTTGAAGATGTTTTAGTTGTATTTCTCAAGGAATATTTCCTTTGCAGAATGTTCCAGTTAGGGTTGTCAGATCGGAAGACTAAAATGCCCGTGCAAAATTTAGAAAGGTCGGAATTTCAGTCTCTTAGTCGGGACAACAAAACACATGTTTATTAAGTAAATCCGAAATTAGATATTTTGGTATAACCTAAAAAAATATTAAATTTTTACAATATCGACATTTGTGTACAATTTGAGAACATAATTATATACATAATAGCTGCGCCCAGCGGTTTCACCCGCGTAAGTCCCAATCCCGCGGGAACTCCGGGATAAAAAGTAGCCTGTTATTCTGGGTCTTCAGCTACTTGACGATCTGCCTAGCCTCTTCCGCATTTATTATTCTTCTCCTACAAACATGCCGGTTTCGAACACTACATTCCGTCCTCGAATAAAACCCGACCGATTTGAGCGTGGAAGATCACCAATATCATTGTCAAGTATGATATTGCTAATATGTATACTGTTTTTAACTTACCACATGTTGGTACTTGAAATATATTAGATGATAAATAGCATATTTCCTTAACTCGATTCGATTTATAATCCACTAGCTACTCCGGCAAACTTTGTTCCATCCGTTCAGTTTGTATGGAAAAAATTAAGATGTCGATTTTCCTAGTTTCCTCGCTGTTGAACGGAATAAAAGGTACTCTTTGTCCTTCTCCTGGTTCTAAGCTACCTCTCACTCAATTTTCAGCCAAATCGGTTTAGCAGTTCTTGAGTTATAAATAATATACCTAACTAACACGACTTTCTTTAATATGCATTAAGAATACTTTACGAGTAAATTTCGATTTCGCAGGAACTAACCCCGACCATTTGGCAACCCTAGCTCCAGTTCTTTTGAACGCTTAAAGAAGAAACAAATCTTATATTGTACCTACCTGTGAACATATAAAGGACAGACGTCGTAAACGGTTAATTGTATCTGCGTCATTCTCCTAGGAGTCAGCTATATGCTATGTCCCTTTCCATTGTCATTACTGAGAGCTAATAATATTTAATGATAGTCGTTAGTGTGGTAAATGTAAAAGGGTACGGATGGCTAATGACAACTGTTTCATGATTTATATGGCTGAGGGAATTTATTGAACGTCTCCTCATATTTCGTGAATTTATATAAAAAACTTCTACCGCCTTTCCACGAAAAAATGTGGATGTCTGTTTAGCTAAACACTGTCTCACTCTAACTTGACTCGTGGATGACGTAGGAGCATGTCATTGGTTGAAAATCCAATTTTAGACAGTGGTGGTGATAATGCCGTTCACCAACTAAACTTATTTCAGATGCATGCTATCTTTTTCAAATGAAACAAAAACAAAAGAGATGGAACATTTTCTACTTGTCAGATTATATTTTTTTATTTATTATGATTATGATGTGATGCACAGAAAAACTATAGTACTCTGACAAGAAAATCGAGTTTATACAAAATCTGTAGGACCAAAATGCCTGACAGCGGCCAGCGCCATCTTTTGGTCCCAAAAAAAAAATAGGTCGATTTTGTAGGCCCTCCGGCCCCACTTGACTTTGTTTTTAGGGGAATGTTTTGGTCATGCCCGAGTAGAGATCCAACTCTTAACTAAGATAAGTTGCTGTACAGCACTCTGCCACTTGTTGGTAATGACCTAGATTTTAACCAGTGCTCTCCTCTTACGAGCTGCTTGGCAAGGAAGAAGAGTTGTGTATTCTAGCCTGGACCAAAACAGGAGGAAACGCAAAATTAAGCAATATAATGTTTTTGTAGCAATAAATAATTGCAATTTGAATTTTTACATTTGTCTCTGATAATGCAGACGAAGTTTTATACATCGGTAATGTGTAAAACTTCGTCTGCACGATTCTTTCATAAATGAAAGTCCTTTGATTATACGTGCAAAATATTTCATCAACAATATACCTTTTCATCTTTTCAGGAATTAACATAAGTGTGGAGACTTTGGGCGGGGATAAAAGTAAATTTCTTGTCCAAATTGTGTCTCACTTTTCGAAAGAGGGCGCTAAGTGTGGAACTAAACTTGTCACTATCTTGGACTGTAATCTACACACTTTAGAAGAAAATAGGACTGAGTAAGTAAATTTTTAAATATTATCGTATTTTGCCGAATTGTCTGTTTCAGTGGTCGCCCTTTGGCCGAAATTCGACCACAATAAATTTTAATTATTTCTGAAAAAAAATCCTCGCCCTTCACTGCCGTATGGTTTGCCAAAGATCCATAAAGATGGTTGTCCAATACGACCGGTTATTTCTTTTATGGGTGATTCAGCATACGAGTTGTCCAAAGCACTAAATCCTATAATAAAGGAAAAACAACAAAGTTTCAACTAACCTGTCACTTGACATTAACAGCTAGGTAGGTACCACATAATATGTGATGCTCCGATAGAAGTGCAGTCTGCGAGATCCAATGTAAGACATTCCGAAATCAGCGACTACCTACAAATAAAAAGATAATTAAAAAACATTTTCCAGTGGACCGAATCTTAAATCTAAACCATTCTATAATCCCCTTGAACACACACAAAGAGTCATCAAAATTGCTCCAATCGTTTTGAAGGAGTTCAGTGACATCCACACTGAATCACACTGGAATGGATATACCAATTTTGCTTATTATATTTTTGTTGTGTTGGTTATTGTCAGGAGAAGGATCAGGTAGAGAGAAAAACCGGGAAAATTTCTGGGAAAGTGGGAAATCATTATTCAATTTTGGCCATACAAATTGTTAGTAGCTGTTAATGTAAAGCGATACGAAGTTCGCTGAATAGGCTAGTGATTTATAAATGTAACTAAAGCGACTTCATTTTAATATGACGTATAGATCTAATACAGTGATACAATCATTTGACGTGATAATTAAAGTTGCAGTTCAGTTCGTACCTAGTTTATCTGTATTTTGTTAGCGATTCAGGTATTTCTAGGAAGCCTACTTAAGGATAGCGCACATTTGGACGGGGCGCATCGACGGATTTTTGTTACTCAGTACTAAAAAATAGACAAAAAGGAGAGTGGCAACTCTACTTTGAGGTTGTCAGGTTTAGAAATTTGATCGAAATGAAAATAAACTTGTTATAAAAACTATGTATTAGTAAAGTTAAGAGTTTTTAAAAATTCTAAAGTAAAACATTTTATATTATGATATCTAAAATATAATGTTACAATTTGTTTTTAAGAACATACTCAATCTAATGTACTGTATTACAATTAGGTCTTATATTTATGTAACCTTTATTACGAGTACAACAGTTGTCGACACTTTAGATTTAAAATGCCATTAACCTTTATTCACATTATTAATATCGTTGTTACTTTTATCTTTAGTGACTGTAGGTCGCATTTAGGATGCATTGAAAAAATTCCGCGCGATGCGGGCTGTCCTGGCACGGTTAAATATTATATTACCTTGGTCCTAGCCTGTCCAAATATGCGCTATCCTTTACTCTGCTAACTGGGGTATTGTTACAAACTTATAATTAGCTTGTTTGACCTAGTGTTTGCGGACTACCAAATGAACTAGCAGATTGATTTGACCCAGTTTTTGGTGTTCGATGAGCTAAACATTTTTGTTTGGTTTTGCATATTGTTTTTAGTATATTCGCTTTAATTAGAATGTGCTAGAAAAACTCATTAATGCTTTATTTTACTGCATATGCCAAAAAAATTATAAGTTGTTACCGTCATATTTAAATAAAAGAATGACGTTATCATCACATCTTATCAAAGAATTTAAGTAGCGTCACGTCAGTATTCCAGAGTTTTTGGCAGAGGTAGAACTAGAACACCCACGATTAGCCGGTCTGTTAACTATCTACTACTTGGCCCCACAATATAACAGGTAGCAAACCTAACTCCATCTGGGTACGTTAAAAATCACGGGCAATGTTGTTTTTGTTAAAAACTTAATTAAAATATATTTAAAGCTACCCACCTGGTAATCGAACCCGAAAACACAACACTGGCCTAGGCCACAGAGAAGAGCAAACACAGCAGTTTTATTTAAGTTGATCGTAAACAATTTGTAGCGGCAAGGAACATTCGACGCTACTATCTAGGGCTACCAACTATTTTACCATAAAAAAAGTATATGTAGGTCTGAGAAGAAAAATTAATACTATTTCAGAAATATAAATAACAATTGATTTGAATACAAGTTTTCCTTTGCTTCTTGCACAACTTATTAGTTTTATATTATTTTTAAACCCTCATGGCCTCACCCCAAATGTAACTATAATTAAAGTAAATGAGAGGCTGATTTCTTAGTCAAGTTATTGAACCTTTGTTTCTGAGTTGCAAGTTAACTACATAACACTACTTATTTAATGCGAGTCGACTCTCTGGTTAGTTTACAGAAAACGAGTTGCCAAACAACAATATTCTATATAATATATTCTGAGTTATACATGATATTTTTTAAAATTTTAACCAATTTAGGATTTCAACTAATTTCGCTCGCACTCATTCCTCTCTCGATTGAACATATAATGATGTTAGCGTAAGCTTGAAATATTTGACATTTATGGTTATTTAATTCGAAAATGGTATTTTGTATACTTTTTCATTGTTCGGCAGCAAAAAATATGTTGGAATGTAAAACAGTATACAGTACGTACTGTTCAAAACAGTAGTAACAGTACAGCAATCAAAGTCTGAGTAAAATCATACATCGCGATTTTAAAGTTTCTTAGTCCTGTAGCATATTATACATAGCTGCAATCACTTCTCAGTTGAAATAATTAGTCCCCAGGTGATTAACCATGCTTGGCTGGGGATAATTTTTCTTTTCTCTGAACATATCATTGCAAAGTGGAAGCGATTACATAAGTATTAAGTACAATTTTTTTATCCGTAACATAGCAGATAAACTACAGAGAAGCCGATTAAGGGCTGATTCATTCACCGATCATATTTAAAACCGGGTTTAGTAAAACCAAGTTCAGTGTACATGAGTTCAAATACCGGTTATGATCCTGTTTATAAGCTACAACAAGGGCTCTTTTAAAAATTCTTATCGCCATCCCCTGACAAACTATTCGCCACCACAGTTTTTTAATAAAATATTCACTACAATCAAAATTTCTTTTGCAGTAAATTTTTTTGATAGATAAAATAGTCAATTGTCAAAAATTGTCATTTTTGACGTTTTTACGCTAACCGCTACGCTACTCGATATTAGATCGAAGGTGAAATGCTGCCTAAGGGTGGTACATATTATGACATCAGATATACACATTATTTATAGTAGTTATCCTATCCTATCCTATTAATATTTATCCTATTAATTTCGCATTTACAAAATGCGAAAGTTTGTATGTGCGTTTGTTTGTTTGTTACTCCTTCACGCAAAAACTGTTAACCCGATTTTATGAAATTCGGCATACACTGAGAGGGTAACTTGGATTAACACCTATGTGTACTATCCTATATAGTTTTTATCCCGACAAAATGTTCCTGTGGGAGCACCACGCGGCCAACGCCACAAGCAACAGCTAGTTGGTATATATAAGAAGAGAAGTTTATTTCTATTTGTGAATTTACTACTTTAATTGGTGACAAAGTTTCAAAGCGAATTCTGCTGTTCCGTTGCCTTCCGTGAGTCAATTAGTAACAATTGAAAAATCAATAGATTCTATTCATAGCTTTTTATCTTGAGAAGTAAACAAGCATTCCTGTAATATCTCAATAACTATTTTGGTAATACTTATAGAAAAGTTATTCTTTTGCGTCAAGCTAAGTATTGTTTTATTTTTATCAATTACTTTTTATTCGTGATGAGATGCTTGTTAGCGTGGAATCTAATAACGACTATTATGTAATTATTATAATACATTTTTAAAGCTAAAGATTTATAGATAAATGTTTGAAGATAAGAATCGGCGAACTCTACTCACATGTAGGGTTACTCTAGAACCTCAATCCATGCAATACTGTAAATTGGAATCAGATTTGTGCTATTTTGTGATGTGAACAAAAAAAAACAGCAAATCTTATACAATAAATTAGGATAAACTAGATGACTCTGCGAATTTCGTACAGCTTGACATTAACAGCTAGTATCAGTATTTTTTACGGAAAAAACTAAACTATTTTCCCCATTTTCCATGCGACTTTTAGGGGCCTTTCTTTTCATAAGAAACTTCTTATAAACAACAAAATCTTCTTCTTATATATAACAAAAAACATAAACAAAATCGGTCCATCCGTTCAAGCAGGATGCGTTGACCAAGTGAAAAGTTATTAATTCATTAGTATTGTACTTAAGAGTACAAAATGACATTAATCCAAATCCGATTTCTAATCTTGTGTGAAATCGAGATTCAAGAGTAAGTCTGCTGATCTAAAATATTCATAGCTAATAATTAGTAATATTGTTATCAATAAGTGATGGCCAAATCAGTTTTACAGACTTGGTTTTATTTTTACAAAGTTTTGTATAGTCGACATTGAGACTAGAATTTGATGTCTTGATCTTGCATGCACATCATTATCCAATATTTTATTCAGTTAGACACAGGTTTTTTGCAAAATGGTCAAATATTCTCAATAATTTTATAACTTTCATTTTGGAAACAATAAAATGAAGTCATTCATAGCTGATTAAAAAGATCACTACGAGCGTAATTTCTAAATCAGTAAAATAGTTAAAAAAAATTATGAAGTATGTGTTTGTTCGGTTGTGTATTTTCATTTTAGACATAAAAAGCTTTGCAAGTTCAAGTCGGACTTATGTATTTCGTAGTATCAAACTTACACCAAGTATGTATGTTATATTGTACATGCAATATAAATCATACATGATGAAAGTATTATTGATATATTCCAATCTTCGCTATCAAAAAAGCGCAGTAAAACTGCAAAACCAACCCTAAGTATTTTATTGGGTAGCACGTCGCGTTTGATCTTTTTATTTTTGAAAAGATATCGAATAATTCCAAAATAGTCACACATAAATTTTATCATTCCAGTAGTTTTTGTGTTATACTTAACACAGCTTAAATTTTTCGCTTACATACATAAGCATATGTACTATTAAGTACAACTAAAAAAATGCTAGTGTGATTATTATAAAACATGGAACCCACCTTGAAATCATGACTTATCAAAAAGGTACCATCAAATGGCTATTGACCAAGTAATCGCGTAACAAAACTTGTAAATGACATATAGTTGAAGTAAGAACCTCCTTTTTTGAAGTATCTTTCGAAATCTCGTCAAACATTGGCACTAGTAATGTCCACAGACCAACTGTCTACTACACCAATGTATTTAATATCTCAATGAGGCTTTCTTTCAGGCACATTACAAAGAAAAATCTAACAAAGGAACGCCGAAGTTACATGACTATCTGCGAAAGCGGGTATTATAACAAAGTGACCCGTATATGCGGCGAGCGTAATATCGTCAAGAGAATTTATCACTCCTTTGAAGAAGCCCATAACTTTTTACTGGAGGGTGCTAATGTCGTATTATTGAGATATTTCGGAATTAGCCGGTACAAAGGCAACATCAAAACCGACACTGTATTGATTGATGGGACTATTTGTGAAAGTGTTTATGTAAGTCATGAAAAAGTCTATTTTGGTGATATTTTTTGATAGTAAGAGAAAGGTATGATATCGTTTTTTCTTTGTGATAAGAAAAGGATTTAGTACACACAAAGTAAAACAAGTTACACAAAGGATATGGACCACACACTCCATACAGTTTGCCCTGAAGCCAAAAAAACACTGCAAAATGCTTAAAATATTGTTATTATTACTTGAAATACTTTTTAATCAATACTTTTCTCTGAAATCAAATATGTATCATGGACACTTTCTTTTCGAACTATCTATTCACAAAAATTATACAAGATTTCACTTTATGTTCTCTTGGAAAATCGATTAATTTTTGCACTTAAATGCAAAAAATGCTTTACCATGTTCGCCACTTGTCAACCAGGGACATGTTTTAATATTAAATAGGTTATGTGTACATGGTGTATATGATGTACGCCAGATATCCGTCTGATACATCACCTACATTTGAGGCTAAAGCGTAAAGATTGTCGAATATAGAAAAATAAATTAAATCGTGATGTTAAGACATTTAATAAAAAATAATTTTGCAATTACGGTACACGTTTTATATTTGTTGGACTCAGGACAGATTTGGCCCATGTTCTTTAATGATTATTTTCTTTCTAAAAGTTTTCCGGCCGGTCTTAGAGTTATGGCCATACTAATCTTTTACCATCAGGAGATCCGTGTGCTTGTTCGCTGACCTATCACACAAAACGTCATTTTTTATGATACTGAAAGGCAAACAAGCAGATGGATTTCCTGGTAGTAAGAAATTCACGCCGCCTAGAGATACCAAAGATGGTAATGGTGCATTGCCAACCTGAAGCCGGGATGTTAGACTACGTTAGGTTAATATCAGAACCGGAACACTTCAACGGCAAGCACTGACGTTATGGCGGCTAGAATATGTAAGGCGGTGGTACCAATCCTGGAGAGTTGCTGCGAAACTCTACAAACTTGTCAAATGTCACGATGATAGTGACGGTTAGCCTATGCTCGTCTTTTACGAGCTGCCAGGCGGGAAGGTGGATGGTCTATTCTGCTAAGGAGACCGGACCAAGTCGGGGATAATGAAGTTTTATGTGTTTAGTTGGAGTTATGATAATCTTTTTATACAGGTGTGCCTGGGCGTCAGTCATGGAATCGTGAACGGGAAACCAATGTTCGTCTGCAAAGTGGAACGGCACATCATCGAACCAACTGGGTTCATTCATCAAACTTTGACAGTTTTGACATTAAAAGGTAGGAACATTCTGGATTTCTCTCAATGTAGACTAACGTACCTTAGGAATAGTTTGTTTTAGTTTTTTGACTGGCTCCAAAAAGGAGGAGGTTCTTAATTCGGCTGTACGTATTTTGTATGTCTGTTAAACGATTTCTTGGCCAATAATCAACCGATTTTGATTATTATTTTAGATAGATAGGTCATGATTCCGAGGTAGATACATATTAGTTTTATCATGATCCGACTATTGGTTTTTTAAGCTGCATTTAATTGTGCATATTTTTTTTTATTTATCGCCTCTGTGGTCTAGCGGTCCGGGTGTTGGACTTGACTGCATGAGGTCCCGGGTTCAAATCCCGGGTCGGCCAAAAAAAGGAAATTGGATTTTTCCAATTTTCTAATAAAAAAAAATGTTGGTCGGGATTGGAAATGTGCCCGGTTGGCGATAGGCTTGCCACCTATCACATTGTGGGACTTAGTGTCTTCGGCTAGTCGTGGGTGCCCTGGTTGTGTGCAGCACTTTAGTTGAGTTTCGTAATTTTCTTTAATAACTTTTGTGATTTGTATATGATAAAGTATCTTCACGTCCATATCCCCCGAAGAGGTCGGCAGAGGCACAACCAGGGCACCCACGACTAGCCGAAGATACTAAGTCCCATAATGGGGTAGGTGGCAAGCCTATCGCCAACCGGGCACGTTTCCAATCCTGACCAACATTTTTTTTTAATTACAAAATTGGAAAAATCCAATTTTCTTTTTGTTGGCCGACCCGGGATTCGAACCCGAGACCTCATGCAGTCAAGTCCAACACCCGGACCGCTAGACCACAGAGGCGATACACGATATGAGTTACACGTAATTGTACATAATTTTTTTACATATCTTGACGACTTCTTTGTTGACGATCAAAATTAGACCAGAGTCATACTTAATGTAAACTAAATATTGTGCATTTCTTTATCAACTTTTTACAGTTGTAATTTTACTAATAAAGGTTCACAACATGTCGGAAGGAAGTGTTTAGTTTTACTAACCAATATAAGTAAATAATAAATAAATGAATTGTGTGTGTACTTATGTACACGCGTTAGAAGTTATACTTCTTCGGCGTAATTAGATAAAAATCTTTTTAAAAATTTTATCTTTTGCCTTATTTTACATTTGTAGACAAAATGACGCTAACATTAGAAATAAAGAAATATTGTGAATACAGTTGTCAGTTCTCACGCAAACATACGTAGATGTCCTTACTTTTACTTTGTTGGTACCTTTTTTTGAAAAACTAAAATGTTATCTATAGCTAACTTCATCCTGTCGGTTTTTCGTGACGGTGTGCGCGCGCATCGTAAAAAATTACCCTCATAATTTTTTCCTAACACGCACAAAAGAAGTATAACTTCAATAAATATCCATGGACAAATTACACGAATTGAATCTAACCCCAAAGTAAGCAAATTATACGCTTGTGTTATGGGTGTAAGTCAACGATACTAATACACAGAAATACTTAAATAGTCCTTGCGACACGACATTCGTAAGTTTAATATGAATCGCATTAAACAAACAATAGAGCGGAACCAAGGCTCTAAAGTGTTCGCAAGAGACATGTCTATTGGGCAAA
>NJDD01002024.1:29934-65547 GCA_002245505.1 Calephelis nemesis | reverse complement strand
ATGCAGGCCGCTTCCATCCGGTCGAAGTGGAAGTCAATGGGGGAGGCCTATGTTCAGCAGTGGACGTCCTATGGCTGAAATGATGATGATGATGATGATGACTTAAATAGATACCAGAATAAGTTTATTAAACACCCAGACCCGGAAAATGCAGACATCTAAATGTTCATCACACAAATGTCTGCCCCCGTCGGGAATCGAACCCGAGCCTCGCGGTTGTTCGGTGTAGCCATCGAGTAGATCAGTTTCTATTATTTTTGAAACCAAAACACCTATAGCAGTGGAGCCCAAACGGTCGATTGCGATCGACAAGTCGATCACGAGAGGTTCCACGGTCGATCTAAGAGGTTAAGCCAGTCAGTACTCACAATATTTTATTTTCGAATTTCGAATATTGTTTATCTACAAATGTGTGTAAATAGTAAGAAACTATGTAAAACTGCTAATAATTACTTACGATTTCAACGTGAAAATAAATGATTATATAAAAATACGTGTTATTATTACTAATAGATAATAAAAAAATACATGTAAATAAAGCTGTCTATCACCTTTAACTTTTTTTAAATCGGTCTTAACAGCAAAAAGTAAAGGCACCACTGACCTATAGTAAAGGAAACCCCTTGGAAAAAAAGAAAAAAAATATGACAAAATTTAAAGAGATTATAAATGACGACTGATCTGAGGGTTGGGTTCTTATTGGTTGTTTTCCTATGGGTTTTGTCCAAATAAAGTTGCATTCTCTGTGATCATTTAAGAGTAATATAGGTATTATGTCACCATAAAAACGTAGAAATTTCAACAATTTTTTTTAAAAAAGCAGAACGAAAACGTTAAAACGAAGTGAACTAATGTACAAAATCCAATATTTTGTAAAATACTCAATTACTTATTTATTTGAATTTTTCACGTATTTTTTTGGATTAGGGAAAAAAGTTTAAATGCAAAAGTTGTAGATATTGTTGAAACAGTTTATGGAATAATTTGATAAATTAAAAAAAATTGGTGATAAGACTCGGTTTTTGCGGTTTTGTTGTGCTTAATTACTTCAATGGGTTTAAGTCTACCAACTTTTTTTAACTTCTTACCTTTTTCAAAAGCCTTTGGCAGAAGTCTAAAAGTTTTCCCCTGTGGAAATGTTTTCGTATAGTTACTATCTTCTGCAATACTTATACTATTACAAGTAGGATAAAAACTTTTCATATCTTAACATAGATTTTTTATCTGTTTTTTTTTATTTTCTCGACCTAGTTTTATACAACCCTAAGAATCTTCACGTCTGCTTCCCCAAAGCGGTAGGCAGAAGCACAACCAAACAACTGACAGTGTGACAGGCGCCAAGCCTATCGCCTACGTGGCACATATCCAATTACGGATTAATCCAAAAAAATAGAGGTTAATTTTATATAAAAAAATGTATAAAAATGCATTTTCTGTTTTGTTTTTGTTGCTCAACCCGGGGATCAAACCCGGGACCTCATGAAGTTAGGTCCGACGCCGAACCGCTAGACCACAAAGGCGATTTTATATAATCTTAATTACTGTAGTAAGTGCCTAATGCCACCGACCAACAGCGAATCTCTGCTCTCTCGAATCTGCATGCCTGGGAGCAGGCATTTGATACAGACCTATAAATACTGAGCCCTTACGACTTGTCAAGTTCACTGTAATCGCTACTATCTCTGTAAATTATTTGTATGAAAACTTTAAACAGCGCCTTTATTGGTAACTAAGAGAAACTCATTTTTAGACCAAAAGTGTCATAGATTTTGATACGTAACTTACTAAACGTAATTTTTACCAACCCATGGTAAAGGTTCTGATGTCTGTAATTTTGGGTCTTGGTATGTTTATCAAATGCATTCTGGTACGTAATATTTTTTATGCATTAGTATGGTTGACTTGCACCCATAACACAATTATATAATTTGGTTACTTCGGGTTAGATTCATTCGGATTAGATAAGACAATTTATTGTAATACAAATAACTGGTAATCCTAGAACAAAAGAAATCCTTAACTAAAGAACATCTTATCTTTTTGTTCATATTAAAATATTGATTGCACAGAGACCACTCGCTGCTAGAGAGATATTTCGAAATGGAAAAACAACAAGTTTTCAAAGAGCTTAATAACCCCGCAGGTATTGTTCTGCATTTCTACAAAGACTAGAGTTTATATTCAACTGGAATTACCTTCATTTATTCGGAATAATTATCTGACATTTATTAATGTGAATCACAGTAATTACTTAATTATCACAGTATTTATTATTGGTTAATGTAAATGTGAATCTCGTGTTTTGCATTTCGGATGATTGTTTAATGCCTATAGGTGCACTCTTTATGGTGTGAGTAACAAATACGCAAATACATAGTAATATTTTAAATGCGTATATCTGTCTGTTTTTTGGTTGCTATTTCCTGACTAAACTGCTGAACCGATTTTGATGAAATTTGATATAAATAGCTATAAATCCGAGTTCAAACAAAGCATATTTTTTTGTATAAAAACGCAACCATTATGGGATGAAAGTTCGTATTGAAATAGTCACCATTTTACGCTGAGGTAGTCGCGGCCAAACCTCTGTGGTCTGGCGGTCTGGTGTTGGACTTGACTGCAGTCAGCATTAGGTCTCAGGTTCGATCTTCAGGTCGGGCAACCAAAAGAAAATGTGATTTCTCAATTTTCTAATAAAAAAGTAACGGTAGGCTTACTAGGTGGTAGAGTTTCGCAGCAACTCGCCCGGATTGGTACCACCGCCTTACCAATTCCTGCCGCCATAACGTCATGACGTGTTCCGGTTCGGAGGGTACGGTAGCCGGTAAACTAACTTTTGCTCGAGGCCTAACATCCTGACCTCAGGTTGGCAACGCACCAATCTTTGGTGTCTCTAGGCGGCGTGAATTTCTTACCATCAGGAAATCCGTATGCTTGTTTACCTTCGTATAATATAAAAAAAAAAGGTACCTGGTAGTGAATACGTGATTATCCGAGGGTGACGTTAGAGTCTTCAGAACCGGCGTCTTTAAATGAAAAGGGTAATTAATGTGAAGGAAGCTAAGTAGCTCTACCAGGAGATTTGGCACTCGATAATATCTGCCTACCCTGTAACAAACTAGACGTTGAGATATGTGAAAAAAAGTATCTTCACGCCCATATCCCCGAAAGGGTAGGCAGAGGCACAACCACGGCACCCACGACTGGCCGAAGACACTAATGCCCGGTTCCTATTTTCAAAAAACGAGTCGTTTTGATTACGGATGGTACTATTTTGTACGCTTAGTAAGATTATTAACAACGGTTGCTCGTTTCCGACTATTGATTCTAAACATTTTTTGAAAATATTGATAACGCTCCGTTACTTTTGAATAAACTACGAATGGTTTAGCTGACGGATTACGATTCGTTGATTATAGGAACCGGGCATAAGTCCTACAATGTGATAGGTGGCAAGCCTATCGCCAACCGGGTATATATCGAATACCAAGCAACATTTTTATTAAATTACAAAATTGGAAATACCAAATTTTCTTTTCGTTCCCCGTCCTGGGATTCGCATCCGGGACCTCATGAAGTCAAGTTCTAGACTTTGACTGCTAGACTACTGAGGCGATATGTATGTATGTATAATTGATTGATTTAAAAAATTTAACCGAGGATGACGAAATTGAACATGAAGCACTTGTTAAGTACTAATAGGATATAAATTTTGTAGTCATAAATATTTGTCTGCCAAAGACTAATATTTAAGTAGTGTTTAGAGCTTGGAAGTTTAAAGGTTTTTTAAGTTAAACTTCTTTTGGCGCGTTAAAAAAAATGATGAGGGTAAATTTTTACGATGCGCGCGCACACCGGCACGAAAAACCGACATGATGAAGTTAGCTATAGATAACATTTTAGTTTTTCAAAAAAAGGTACTAACTAAGTATAAGTAAGGACATCTACGTATGTTTGCGTGAGAACTGACAACTGTATTCACAATATTTCTTTATTTCTATGGTTAGTGTCATTTTGTCTACAAATGTAAAATAAGGCAAAGGATAAAAATTTTTACAAAGATTTTTATCTTATTACACCGAAGAAGTATAAATATTTAGAAATAAAAGCAATAAGAATATTTTGTATTTGATATTTTCAATCGTCGGCGCCCAGTAAAACTTCCATATATTCATATTTTTAAATGAAGAACTACTTGTCAGTACAAGTTTTACGTATTACTTATAATTTATTATTTTATAAACAGCCTTCCGGTTTCACTTATAATAGCATCATCAGGGGCCCTACCATGAACGCTTAAAGCAGTATTATTTCCATCTTGCTAAATGACCGCCTTTATAAGCAACTTTATTGTATACGTCATAAGGTTGTCTTTTTCCGATGACAATAAGTATTATTGAAATAATACTGTTTTAAGAGCTTATGGTAACCCCCCAGGGCTTAAACTTAAACTATTTAGGTGAGTATAATACAACAAATAGTACAATTGGTTTAAAAATATAAATATAATATTTTAATAGACATGGAAAAATCATCTTCTGATGCCAGGCCCGATATTTTTTATAAAACCGACACCAATTTCGTTACCACGCCACTCCACGATTTGTACTTTTTTTTATGACATTGGAAGGCAAACAAGCAGACGGATTTCCTGATGGTAAGAAATTTCCGCCGCCTAGAGACACCAAAGGTGGCAATGGTGCGTTGCCAACCTGAGGCCGGGATGTATGCCTCGAGCAAAAGTAAGTTAACCGGCTTCCTTACCCTCCGAACCGGAATACATCATGACGTTATCCGGGTGAGTCGCTGTGAAACTCTACCACCTAGTCATAGGTCACGGTGCTAGTGACAGTAAGCCTTTGCTCGCCTTTTACGAGCTGCCTGGCAGGAAGGCAGATGGTCTATTCTTCAAAGGAGCCCGGACCAACACGGGGGTATTCTTTTTCAAAAGACATGCCATAGCATGAAGTGGTTTCCATATACGATATCAATATTCGTCGTACGCTTCTCAAATTCATACTAAACTAGCAGCCCGTCCCAGCTTGGCACAGGTGTACAAAATTTTATGTTGTTTTGTATATAAACACACCTGTAATATCCATGGTGTTTATAGACCACGGTTGTCTCTTACTAAAACAAGAGCAATGTACTTTTTCGCTGGCCTCTCGCATAAAAAATAATAAATATGTTCATTTTAGCGGATTTGCATTAGTGACTTTCTTTCTTTCTTTAGGTTTTGGCAATCACGTTAGTATTTTTGCCATTAGTCAAGTTGAAATTTGCATCAACTATATTAAAAACTGGATTCAAATATAATTATTCATAAGTCAGGGTAAAGCGGTAGCCTCATTACTCAAGCTCATGTAGTGAGGTTTTAACGGCAACGGCTCATTTTTTCATGATCATTTGTGCACTTTCACTGAACGAAATTGTACAAAATGCCACCAAAAATGACTGATATCACTCAATATAAACACGAAATTCAATAATTATGATAAAAGTTAAAGTAGCTCATATGTTAATCCGGGTCGCAATCTGTGTTCCAAACTTGAGATAAATTGGTTTAGCAATTTGAGCGTTAGAGAATAACAAACATACATACATACTTACAAACTTTAGAATCTATATTTATAAAAGAAAGTGGTGTTAGTTACACTTTTTATAACTCAAGAACGGCTCAACCGATTAGGCTGAAAATTGGTGGGGAGGTAGCTTAGAACCAGGAGCAGGACATAGGATACATGTTATCCTGTTCGATTATGAGGAAACTGGGAAAAACAACATTTTTAATTTTCCCATACAAACTGAACGGGCGGGACAAAGTTCGCGGGAATAGCTAGTTTATTATATTAGGAGGATCCTCAAAATATGCCATTAATATATTTTTTTGAAATTTTACACATATTATTTTGCAAACGTATAGTTAGGGAAAGCCTCAACCGACCTACTTTTCGTATAAAGTAAATGGCTTTAATGTTACGGGACACAATCCACATTAGGTGAAGCACAAAGAAGGAACACATTAAACTAAAGAGATTATTGATAAAAGCTTTTTGCATTTTGCTCTTATATTCTTTATGACGCTTTTACACGGCGCAGGTAATACGAGTATATTCCTTGCACGATGCAAAGTATAAAAAAGGCATAATTTAAAATTGACATTAATAACCAACATAGAGCTATATCCACAGCTGCAAATTGACTTTCTGCAATTGTCGATATACCTCGCGCTTATCTCTTTTCTCCGTTTATAGGGTCTTAAACCAGTCTGTGTATATGATACTTGAAATGCAATAGATATTTCAACAACTTTAGTTATAATGCGAGAAGTGACCTTCTTTTATGGATCTCTTTCGAACAGATTTAACCTTATAAATATACTCCGTATTTTCTCCGTGCTCGGATTCGTAAAGCTTGTGAGAGGCGAGCATAAGTTAAGTAGGTAAATACCAACACGACCACTGGTGGTAGAATATTATATAGCAAATTGCCAGCACAGGGATCTACATCCTTAAATATTTCTGCCTCTGTAATATAAGTGTTTGACACTGTCGTGTTCCAGACTAGACGTTAGAGAACCCGGTATACTTGCACATTAGACATCACATCCAGGCTACTGGACAGCGACATACCTATGATACATATATTGTGTCTAGAAGTCATAAGTATCTCTTACTATTGTCCTTTAAAATCAATTTGAGCGAGCGAGCGAGCTATCCATTTTTTAGCAATCTAAGTCACCCGGATTTAATGAGAAAATCCATCAACGAAGTCCAGTAGGAACAAAAATTCAAAGCCGCATGTGGACTCACTGGTTGAATATTGCTCTTTTCAGCTTGTCTGATACGATTTCCCGTAGTTTTGTACGTTGCTTACTTTAGTTAAAATCATCGGTTAGACTTTGAAAAAATTTACTTTTTTGCCTAATCTCAAATGTTATCTTACTTGTTACCAAATACTTTGTTTTTTGAATTTCTTTAGTTAGAACATAACCTTCCAGGTACCTACATATAATATTATTTTAATTTTTTTAAAATGTATTTTGTGACATAAGACAGCGAACAAACACACGGCTTTCCTAATGGTTAGAGGTAACCTTGGCTTTTAGAAATCATGGATGTTACAGGTTTCCTGTTTAAATGTGTTACGAAATAAAAAAACTGTGAAACATAATTCAAAACTTCTGACATAACGATATTATTATAGCTCATAAAAAATGTGGAAAGTGTTTTGTTCTAATAAACATTCTCTATAAGTTTATTGTTTTGTTTGTTTGTGATAATAGGTGAGTGAGATTTATTTACATTTTATTTATTTCATTTCCTCAGTAGCTTAAATCTTTTGAGCAATCGTCGGCTCGGCTTGAGATTTAGAGGTTACCTAAAGGTTCAAATCCTGTACTAAGCGATTTTTTTTCTTTCTTTTAAATTTCATAGATATTTATATTAAATTTACACTATCAATATATACTATCGTTATAGATAGCTAGGTACGTATGGTTTTTTTTTAAATGCTCTTATAAATTCTGTTAAGATTTTTGACTCTGTATCGAACTTGAGCAGTACATGAAGACTAAATTAAAAAGTGATATTTAAAGGCTTTCCACCAGTTTGCTTTATTCACGAGCGTAACACGTGCAAGCTACTTGCGTTGTGTAAAACCACCTTAAGAAATGCGGCAAAATATCACGTGCTCACAATTTACTTTCAAATAGAGAAGAAATGAACGCTTTGTTATGGTTAAGTTGTTTCTGTTGTTCAAGGTTACATAGTAAGCCACGAGTGGGCGGACCATAGCTACATATTTCATATTAACCCGCTGCTACGTGTCGTGCCCGAGAAGGATGATATAGAGCCCCACGAGCCCCTGCGAGAAAAGTGGCGTGAGGATTTACAACTGCTTTCTGATTATTTGGATTTCAAGGTTAGATTTTTAAACAATTCCTTAAAATAATATGCTATTCTTACTTCCCCGTGGTGTCCAGGGTCCGCTGAGTGGATTAGATCATATGCCTTTTTGTCAGGCAGCTCGTAAGAGGTGAGCTCATGTTAAAATTACGTCACTACCAACAAATCCAGTGGCAGTAGAATGCAGCATCTTACCCGGGTAAGGAAACACCACCTTACCTGTTTCTGCCGCTATAATGACTATCACGTTCCGGTTCGGAGGATAGAGTAGTTGGTAGACTTAAACAATAGGCCTTACTCGGCCCAATTCAGCTATAACGTCTATGGTGTCTATAGGCCTCGTCTATATCCTACCATTAGGAGAGCGTTGTGCTTACTCTCTGATCTATTACATAAAACTATCCAAAAGTGTTATCTAGAGTCTTCAAAACCTGGGTGTTTGTTTGAAAATAGTATTTAATGTGGAGGAAGCTTGGCAGGTTTGAAGGAGTTAAAAAGTTTTGTATTCGATACTCTTTATTTCGAAATAACTCTCGAAGAACTTGGCGTGAAGATATATGTTGGTTGAGGCAGTAATTAAGACCACGAAAAACCTATAAAATTTAAATTTAAAATTTATTGCCAAATATGTTAAAAATCAATAATCGGAAGCGGTTCTATCACTTCTACACTTTTTTTGGCAAGTTTTATATAGAGTGGAAGTTGTGAAAGCCGAAAGGAGAGAAAAAGTGGGCAAATCGCAAAGAAAATAGAAAAACAATAAAAATTTTCTATACAAATCGTTGTTAGCTGTCAAGATTAGTTGGTACGAATGTCGTAGTGTCAACGGAGAGTTTGAAACATTAACAATTTTGATTGATAAAGACGTTCGTTTTTTTTATTTATTTAGATGTGGCCTAAGGTATTAATAGTAACAAAGTTTAACACATTAAAAAAAGTTTAATACTCTCTTGTGGTATCTCCAATTTTAAGATAATAGCTACAATAGTTTCTTTTAACGAATAGATATGCACCTAACCCAACCCCATCTTCGAATATCCGTAAGCTTAAAACATTCCTTAACAAGTGAGATATCCAGTGACCTAGTTAGAGGAAGGCTAGACCACAGGTAATGTATTTTATAGCTACACGGTGGTATACAGGGGCCTTCAATTTAGGGGGCCTCGAATATTGCCCAGCTTTGAATTGAAATAGCCGAAAATGCTTTAATCTTTAGAGTATAAACTTAACAGTTTGCCGCAACGCGAATTTAATCAATCTCTTCCTCACAGCATCGATTTCCCAATGCTGGGAGTCGTGTTCCTGAGAAACCTTCACATTGATAGCACCTGTAAAGATTTTCGACCTGTATCGTCTTATATATTGTAGTATTAAATATAGTGAGGTTTTGACTGAGTCATTCCACAGTTTTATTTTGTCTCAGGCTTTAACTTTTCCTTTGACTAGATTTTTAATATTATCACCTAATTTGAGAACATTATGGTTACTTATAATTTTAAACTTAAATCGTCACGTATCATTTTTAATTATTTATACGGGATACTCACAATATATTTTTATTTTATTGAAATATCGAAAGATCGATAAATAAAATAAATATATCGTGAGTATCCCGTAGTAGTATAAATAATTGAAAATGTCAATGATGGTAGCTTGTTTAGAAGACATGATGGCTCATAGCAACTGAAGCAACTCATTTACATTTTATCCGAAGTAGCATCAACACGTAGAGCATTTTCATCAAGAGCCGAAAACCAAATTTGACTGAAAGATTCAGGCCCTAGTTTAGTTTTGCTCTTTGCCTTAATTATGGCACTGGAGGTTGGTATTCAATAACAATCACCCAGTCAGAAGTGCTCCACGTGTTGTAGCTTAGCTCAACACGTAGAGCATTTTCATCAAGAGCCGTGAATTGTAGGATCTAAACTGAAAGATTGGGGCCCCAGTTTAGTTTTGCACATTGCCTTTATTCAACTTGCTACGCCACTGGAGGTCGGCATTAAGTAAAAATCACCCAGTCAGAATAAATAATGTAAGCCTATAAACCTACATAATAACAGATATATTATAGTCAATATGCAGTGCAATACGGATAATATTAACCATGTATCATTAAATATAAAACTGTATTTCCCACCCAGCTACAGATAATTAATGTTGTAATAATCCCTTACCAATTATCTCTTGTTCAATAATTGCTTCGTTAATATTTATTTTTCATTTATCTCGTCTGGAATATAGGAACGTGGTGGTAACATGTTCAGAATGGTTCTTTTTTGTATAGATGTAGAAAATGTGTATTCACAATTTTCTAATAAAACTAAAGTTGCTCGGGATTTGGTATGCGCCCGGTCGGCGATAAGCTTACCACCTGTTACATTGTAGGACTTAGGGTCTTCGGCTAGTCGGCTAGTCGTGGGTGCCCTAATTGTGCCTCTGCTCTTAGGAGATATGAGCGAGATGGTACTTTACTGTATAGATGTAGGTAAATTTAAAATCTTTTCATCAAGATTTGCGTTACTGAATAGTTTACTTCCAGGTAAAGACACCATTATCGTGTAAACGAAAGGTATTAAAATAACCTTTTTAAGCATTGGTAGGCGCTTCTTAGAAAAATTAAGGCTTTCCATCCAAACGGTTCGAAAGACTCGAATGTAGTTTCTGTCACTAATGCCTGGTTCCTATATTCAATAAACGAGTCGTTTTGATTACGGATGATAGTATTTTGTACGCTTAGTAAGATTGCTAACAACGGTTGCTCGTTTTCGACAGTTAACTCTAAATTTTTTTTGAAAATATTAGTAACGCTCCGTTATTTTTGAACAAACTACGAATAGTAAAAATTACGGATTACGATTCATTGATTATAGGAACCGGGCATTACACAGTGATTAAAATTGTTATGACTTGCCTAGATTTGTTTGCCTTAACTGTTACTGTTTCCATAACAACGATGTATGCCCGGTTTCTATATTCAAGAAACGAGTCGTTTTGATTACGGATGGTAGTTGTTTGTATAAATAGTAAGTTATATAACTACGGTTGCTCGTTTTAGATAGTTACATCTAAACAATTTTAAAATATGAGTAAAGCTTCGTTACTTTTGGGCTAACTACGAATTGTTTATTTTGTCGATTACGTTTCGTTGATTATAGGAACCGGGCATTATATATAGGGTAGTCTGTAGTAGTAGGCAATCCGTTGGTTCGTTAGCTTGTAATGCTAACAAAAAAGAAAAACATATTTTATTTTTTTACTAAACATGATTATCGCCTCTGTGGTCGAGCGGTCCGGGTGTTGGACTTGACTGCATGAGGTCCCGGGTTCGAATCCCGGGTCGGCCAACAAAAAGAGAATTGGATTTTTCCAATTTTCTAATAAAAAAAAATGTTGGTCGGGATTGGAAACGTGCCCGGTTGGCGATAGGCTTGCCACCTATCACATTATGGGACTAATGCCCGATTTCACCAAGAGCCCCTATATTTTAGAGGACTTTTAACGCTATTTAGGGGACTGTTTTATATGGAAACAGTCCCGTAAGTAACGTTAAAAGGTCCCCTAAAGTATAGGGGCTCTTGGTGAAATCGGCCATTAGTATCTTCGGCTAGTCGTGGGTGCCCTGGTTGTGCCTCTGCCTACCTCTTCGGGGATATGGGCGTGAAAATACTTTTTTTTACTAAACATGAGCCCAAATATACTAAAAAAATAAAAAAAATTGAGCGTTAATACCCCTTCGGAGGTTTAGGACAGAGTTGTTTTACGGCAGACTTTTCTTATGACATAATTTTGTTATGGAAGAGTTATGCTATGACGGAAAATGTACAGTCAGATGCAAAAAACCTTTAAGGCATTTTATTAATATATAACAATATAACTTCCTGGACTTAAAAAAGTAAACTATTAAACTTAAACTTAACTTACTAAGTACTAACTGATGTACTAGGAAAACAGAAGTTGCTAAGAGGTTTCTGCAACCTATCAACGCCGTTGACGTAGATATGACATAATTTTGTTATGGAAGAGTTATAAACCTCTCTGTGATCTCTGTTCTCCTGGTAATTTGAACAAGGAATACCAAAATTTGGCAAGTATGTTCCTTCGAGAGTGTAGGGGAGCACAAGGAGAAGAGTTTTGGAAATTCTCCCCCGAATGAGTGAATGAAAAAATGATCTATCTATCCATATTATGACTAACTATTTGCCACTACTAGCACAAGCCGCCGCAAACATTCTAATATCGTAAATTCTTCATTGAGGACTCCATTTATTATATTGGTAATTTGTATATCTTTTTTTATGACAGCTGATGCTCGTCGCTTTTCTTTGCTGTATATTTCGCTTTTTAATAGCTTTTGTTCTTGAAATGATCCTTCCTTTTTCAACAATTGAATAAAAAAAAAATTGACGGCTTTGGGGGTATTCGGGCATTTATTCTCCTGTGCCAACCTTCTATTGCATTGGTTGTTCTAAACTTCTCTTTGTAGCAACTGAAAGTGTGACACGTAATTATTCGGATCCATTGATTCGTGAAATATTTATTAAATTTGTCGAAAACTTCATTTCCTGTTAGTAGATGAGAGAGATCTAAGTATCCTTCGGGGATCATATTTGGAGGGAGTAATGCGAGCTGAATATATAGCAACGTCATATTCACTTCCACGTCGCCTATGTTAGCGACCACGTTATCAAAGCCAAGCTCTTTACTTTTTTTCCAAACAGCGTTGGAAAAATGATAATAGCAGCCTGAAACTTTTACATCTGGGAATATATTCTTTATTGCATTAATGGTTGCAATTTCGTAATCACATTTATAGTAGTTAATATGAACTCTGAACTGGTCTTTTAATATTTTGAATAGTCTTTCATAAGTGTTTTGGCTTTTGTTAGAAAGGAGAATGTAAATTAACGGGACAAAATTGACCGTGTCTTTGTTTTGTGAAATGTCAACATGCAGGCTATACAATTGATAAAATAACCTGGGAACTACTTTAAAAGTACCGTCGCCGTAAAATTTATCGAACTTTTTTAAATATTGTTTTGCCGAAGGTTTACCAAAAATAATTATTTTCTCATCTAGTCCATCATCCCCTGGGCCATCATCGTATAGGAAAAAATCTTTCACGAGCTCCTCTGGCAGTCGCAATTCTTGTAAACAGTTAAAGCGTAAACTGTTAACATGCAAATAATCTTACCTGGCTTTGTAAAGCACACCTTTTACTGCTTCATACGTCGGTATATCTACAGCCCGAAGATTGTGATTCCCATGTTCCATAAAGTTTTCAAAAATTTTAGGAACTGGCTCCATGCTAGAACATACTTGTTTTTTACATTTGTCCATAACTAAATCAACTTTGTTTCGAATCATATCCGGCATGCAATAGTGTTTCGCCTCTTTGACGATTTGATTTTGAAAATTTAAAGTGATGGAAGTATTGCATTCCGTTTTCAGATAGCAACGCCAGTTAGTAAATCCATTTTTGTTCTTCTTAACAAAATTGTATCGGTGACCAGCGTGGAGGAGCACTGTTTTGCCCTTTTTGCTTGTAATAAATTGTATTGCAGATGAACCACTACTGGGACCAGTAGTTGCCATAATAATTTTTATTTAATGAACAGTAGAGTTAGAAATTCACTATGAATAATTATTTTCATTTAAATAAACGAAAACAAGTATAGTACAATGACAAACAGATGACAGTGACAATATTTCAGACATTTGTATTGTGGCCATTATCTATCCTATCTATCCATGTAACTAAAGAGGCTGTTATCAGGTAAATGTAAAGTATCTATTGATTGACTATTAAGTACCTAGGTATTTATAATTTTTCCACATTTTGTAACCACTGTACTTCCGTCATAGCATAACTCTTCCATAACAAAATTATGTCATAAGAAAAATCTGCCATAAAACAACTCTGTCCTAAACCTCCGAAGGGGTTAATACAACTTATTTGCGCTTAGCTTTTTGAACCTGCAGAGTTAATTTCAATGATCATTTTGTTTTTATAATTGAACAACTCCAAACCCTCACGATAGAAATTATGAAACCAAACTTTATTTGTTGCTTGAATCAAAATTACGTACGCTACCGAGGCTGCCATTTTTTATAATAAACCACATTTTCAATACCGAGATTATTTTGGGGCACGTATTTTATGGCCTCATTTTCTCGTTGCGACGCTTAAAGGTGTAATTGCCAATTTTTTATGTAATATTTTTTCTGATAAAGCGCGAAATGTGATAAATAATAAATAAACGTACAGCCTTATCAGATAATGACATTTTCGTTATTATGAAATTAAGGTTCTTTTGACCACCAACAAGCTTACTGTAAGAGTAATCCCATCAAAAACATTAATGTTAAATAGCCAAGTTGAATAAGAATATGCGTCTTTGTAGACTTGACGGAAAAGAGATAAGATCTGAATGAAAACAAATACCTATTATTTCATATGTACATTTTAGATGGAATATCATTACTTTTGTAAAGAAATGATTGGTATTTAATTCGAAAACAAACTTCTGTTTTCACGTGCTTTCATAATAATTTTGTTATTATTAATATATTAATTATCGGAAATTATTTATAAGGTTATTAAGTTTTAATTTATTAAGTTTTTTAGATTATTGTTAAGTGTAAAATAATGCAAAATGTCCGTTGTCTTGCTTATTTGTTAGTCGTAACTAACTCAACCACAAAGATGGTTTTAAACATTACTATTATTTGAGCATATTTTTATGAAATTTTTTATTCTACTAAATGAACTCAGAGGTTTTGAATTTTTTTTTAATTTCAGTTTTTGATGTTATACTTCTTTTGGCACGTTAGGAAAAAATTATGAGAGTAAATTTTTACGATGCGTGCGCACACCGTCACGAAAAACCGACATGATGAAGTTAGCTATAGATAACATTTTAGTTTTTTGTGATATTTTTATTAAATATTAAAGAAACTTTATTTAACTAAGTAATGCATTATAATAAAACTTTTAATGTATTAAATACCTTTTTCTACGGTTAGTGTCATTTTGTCTATAAATGTAAAATAAGGCAAAAGCTTATTGTGTTGTGAAACGGTCAAATATAGCTAGTGTAGTAGGGCAAAATGATTCGTGTCATTTTTCACAAAAGAACTAAAACTGCGGTCCTGCGTCGCAGTTTCCCTTATTTTTTTGAACTTGGCTTGACACTCTGTCAGTTATCTAGAAGTGAACAATGAGCTATTTGACAACTACAAACTAATTGTACGTTAAGTTTCATTCATTACGTCTCTAAAGGCATAGACAGACTTACCTACTTACCACAAAACAAATTTAAGCACCTGTTGAACTAAACACCCTTAAATTGAAATTTTATTATTTTTTTGTAGTAAGACGGTTAATGTTTGTGTTATGCTCACCCTTGTACATACATAAATACGTATCTCCACGCCGAATCCCTTACAGGGTCGGCAGAGTATCGAGTGCGAAACATAAAAACCAAACCCCACCCTATTTAATTTAAATCACAGCTTTTATCTAATTGTATGGATACAGGTTAGAATTTGTTCTCAATTGGTGATTTACGGATTATTCTTTTAAGTCGTCAGTAATAAAAAAATAAGATTTGTGAATAAAACATACCGCCATAATGTCAGTATATGCCGTTGACGTGTTCCGGTTAGGAGGCTAAGGTAGCCCGTAAACTTACTTTTGTTCGAGACCTAACATCCTACCCACAGGCTGGTAACACCATTACCAAATTTAGTGTCTTTAGGTGGCGTAAATTCCTTACCACCAGGAAATCCGTCTGCTTGTTTGCCTTCCAATATCATAAAAAAAAATTGCCCACCGAAAACTTAACTAGCATAATTCATACTTTATCTCACATCAACAAACAAGTGCGTATCACGACCATAGTATACCCGAAGAGGAAGGAAGAAGCAACAGCGATTAGCCGAAAACACTTAGTCCCACAGTGTAATAATTAATAGGTTGCAAACCTCTCGCCAACCACTATTTAAACAATCCCGCGCAACAATTATCCTACTAATATTATTAATGCGAAAGCTTGTATATTTATTTGTTTGTTTGTTACTTATTAACGCAAAAACTGTTGAATTGAAATTTTTATGAAATTTGGCACAAACATAGAGGGTAACTTGGATTAGCACATAGGATAGTTTTCGTCCCAAAAAAAAATTCCTGTGGGGCCATTAACCACGCGGGCGACACCGCGGTTCACAGCTAGTTGTATTTTTTTTTCTTGATATTGGGAGGCAAACAAGCAGACGGATTTCCTGATGGTAAGAAATTCACGCCGCCTAGAGACACCGAAGGTGGTAATGGTACGTTGCCAACCTGAGGCAGGGATTTTAGGCCTCTAGCAAAAGTAAGTTTACCGGCTACCTTACCCTCCAAACCGCAACACGTCATGTTGTTATCACATTTAAGGAGCCCAACCAGTGAATCGAACCTGGGACTTTAAGTAGTAAAGACGACATCGGACCTATACCTCTTTGTGATTTAACTGAAGTCAAAAAAATATAACATAATACTTTTTTTTTTACACACAGAGTGCTCGGTCTTCGGAAGGCGCCCGTTACACCACAGAAAATGGAGAACTAACTGGAATTATCTCCGACTACCTCCAGACTCTGCTGCTTCTGCGGCCACATGATGCTATAAACTTTACCAGACATTACTTCGGATCAGCACTCTCAGCCATGGACCTACCGCATAATGAATTTTTCGATTCCTGTACGAAACGTGTGAGATATTTCTTTGTCGAAGGTTAGTGTTTTGATTTTCATTATTGTGAAGTTTTTTTTTAAATATATATAAATTAATTGTCAAAAACCCTGTATACTAACGATGTTATATACATATATATTTTAAATAGTGTTTCAACATATCGATAATTATGTAAATTTGTTTTCATAACAAATGTCAAAAAAATTACAAAAAAATAAAAATTGTATGAAAGCTATTAGACCTGATTTTTCAGACTACAGAAATGATTCATTTTATACAAAAAATTCTAAATAATATGGAAACAAGCTAAGGGAAAAATTATTAGTGATGTTTGAATTTAATAAATGTATACTTTAAACTTTAGTAACATTTCTACAGTTTTATAAAATACACATTAAATATAAAATTTCTTTAACTTTTACATACAATTGTTATTAAATAACTTACATACATTTACAATTGTTTTTCATATAACATTAGCCGTGCATAGATATATCGTTAAAAAGAAAATATTTATATATTATATATATTATATATATATATATATATATACATACATATATATATATATATGTATATATTATATAATTATATGTATGTACAGGCAGAGGTGCCCCCCAAGACACCCACAACTAGCCAAAGGCACTAAGGCCTACTTGCACGTTCCCGGGGTAAATATTTAACCCAAAGTTAGTTTCTAACATAGGACTAATTCAATATATAATGACAGTTCAACCCGTTATTAAATTTAACCCAGGAATGTGCAAGTGGCCGTAACTCCCACAACTTGATAGGTTAAAATGTAACTCTGTACGTTGTGGGAGTTAGGGCCACTTGCACATTCCTAGGTTAAATTTAATAACGGGTTAAACTGTCATTATATATTGAATTAGTCCTATGTTAGAAGCTAACTTTGGGTTAAGTATTTATCCTGGGAACGTGCAACTGGGCCTTAGTGTTTTTGGCTAGTCGTGGGTGTCCTGGGGGTATCTCTGCCTACCTCTTCGGGGATATGGGTGTCAAGATACTTTACATTTAACGACAGTATGACAGTAGGTCATGGATTCTATGATGAATCACTAATTATCCCTGTCTAGGTGCGAGCCCTTGTTTGTCAGGAATTCAGCTGATTAAAACTTCGATAAAAATGTGGATGGTATTTAATAAGTACCAGCTTCCGCTCGCGATTCCGTCCGCTCGGTTGTCTGTCTTCGCGTGATAAAACTGAAAAATTAAGATTTTTTTTTTTACATATTTTTCCAGAATAAAATGTATCCCATTTTATGTCCAGGATAATAAGGCATAATTATACCAAGTTTCATCGAAATCGAACAGTTGGTTTTCACGTGATGCCTGAACATACAGACAGACCGACAAAAATTTTTTTAATCACATATTTGGGTTTGGTATCTAGTAACACCCCCTGCAATCTATTTTTTCAATATTTTCAATGTACAGAATTGACCCTTCTACAGATTTATTATATGTATAGATATTACATTTAGAGGTCACGGGGGTACAAAAAACTGGGGTACGTTCGTGGTCGGGTAAGCGAGCGTTCTAACGGCGATCCTTGTAGTGGGGGAGTCCGTTGTGTTAGGCACGTATGACTCGGGAACCAGGTCGATGCTCCACCCATCCCCCTTTTTCACACGAGAAGCATCAGAGTTGATCATTCTCATTCAGTACTTCAGTATTTTTTTATAATATCGTAAGGCAAACAAGCAGACGATTTTTTGAAGGTAAAAAACTCACGCCATCTAGAAACACCAAAAGTGGTCATGGCGTGAGTTTTTTTTTACAGGCGTTGCCAACCGGAAGCCCGGGCCCGATTGTTTAGTAAAAAAACAAGTTGGAAGGTATCATTAATATAAAGTAGGAACATTTGCAATAAGTAACATTTTTTTTCTGTCCTTTTTATATTGTTATTGGTCTTTCTGATTTACAAAATCTTCTAAAATTATAAATCTCCTAAATTTAACGAAAATGATTAACTAATTATAAGAAAAAAAATCAAAGGCAAAGTTAAAGTAAACAAGTAGATATATTTCCTGATGTGAGAAATACAAGTCACTTATACACCTAAGATGTTATTGATGTTTTGCCAACCTTAAGGTTTGTTATTTTTGTTTGTTAATTAAAAATACCATAATCTAAGCTCATTTTTATTTCCCCATGTTGGTCCGGGTTCATTGCAGAATAGACCATTTGTCTGTCAGGCAACTCGTAAAAGGCGAGCATAGGCTTACCGTCACTATTACCATAACTCCTGCCTGGGTGGTAGAGTTCGGCAGCGACTCGCCTGGATTGGTGCCATTATCTTACCTATTACTGCAGCCATAACTTCAGTGCAGGCCGTGTCCCGGTTCAGGGAATATGGTAGTCGGTAAACTTACTTTTGTACAGTATCACCATTACCACCTTTTCGGTGTCTTTAGGTGGCGTGAATTTCTTACCTTCAAGAAATCCTCCGCTTATTTGCCTTCTATTATCAAAAAAAAAATATACACCAGGTCATTCCGCATAGCAACAAGATGTTCAGTTAAACAAGCACTCGCCTCTCCTGATGGTCAGAGACATCCGTGCCCAATAGATACATATTATAGATATGTCGCAATCCTGTGGTCTACTATACCACCCTCGGATCCGAATACAACAGTGCAAAACCCTATGGTAACAGAAATAGGTAAGGCGGTAGAACTCTTCCCCAAGTTTCTAACCACTCTATTGTAAGTAGTCTTGCTGATAATGGCCCATTTAAACTTTGTTCGCCTCTTATGAGATGCTCCAGGGGACTCGGACCAGGCCATAAAATTATTAAGTATCTTCACGACCCGAAGAGGTAGGCACAACCAGGGCACCCACGACTAGCCGATGACACTAAGTCCCACAATGTAATAGGTGGCAAGCCTATCGCCAACCGAGCACATATTCAATCGATCAATTCGAGCAACATTTTTTTTTGGGAATTGGATAACCCAAATTTTCTCTTGTTGCCCTACCCGGGATTCGAACCCGGGACCTCTTGCAGTCAAGTCAAACACCTGAACCGCTAGACTACAGAGGCGATAAAATTCTGCTAACATTTTTCATTTACTTAACGAAACATATACCTACATACAACATAACATATAGAGAATACTAGAAACATATTCTATCTAAAAAGCGCCATTACATATGCTCGCAAAGCAGTTTCCAACAGAGAACGCGTAATAATATAACAGCAAGTTAAATATTTCGCGGCCATTTTGTCGGGGCGTGTATACCGACTGCATATGACGGAACCTAAGTAAGTTATGGGAGTTTAATGTATGTTGTATATGAAAATAAAAGGAAGCATAAATAGCTTGAAGTTGGGAGTAAAATAAGTTTTGGAGACACTTGAAAGTAGGATTACCAATATCATACGAATTTGCGGGACTTATGCCCGATTTCACCAAGAGCCCCTATAATTAGGGGACCTTTTAACGTTACTTATGGGACTGTTTTCCATATAAAACAGTCCCCTAAACTACGTTAAAAGTCCCCTAAAATATAGGGGCTCTTGGTGAAATCGGGCAATAATGGCCTAAATGTGGGACAAGGATTTAGGATCTACCCGTGTTGGTTTGGGTACTAGGTGTGGAACAGATCACCTGTTGTCTCGCTTGGTAGCAAGTAACAGGTGAGCAAAAGCAAAACGGGTCATTACCAATAAGATCTTTGGTGGTAGATTTCTGTGTAGCAACTTGCCCACATGAGGAGCCACCTTTCACTTACTCCTGCCGCCATAATAAGAATGTTATGTACTGGTACACCGTACAGAGGGTAGGTAAGTCGACATCCCGCACACATTCCGAGCTGGATGCCACTATAAGTCCTAGAAACGGGACGTCCCGTAGATAGCAAAACGAACGGAAGCCCTACTTGAAAGGCTTAAATTTTTTTGAGGATTGAGGTTGGAATACTTACATAAATTGAATATTTGTTATGTGGTAAGACTCACGGCTCGAGAGATGTCCATGCGTTGCAGTCCTGTGTCCGGGACTTAGCCTAATGTGAAAGTCTATAGCTACCCTATTTTCCGGACCGAAATATGATGCTGACATAATATTGGCAGGAATAGATAAAGTGGTGGATCCCTGTCCGAGCAAGTTGCTTTATAGTACTCTATCACAAGTGGTATTGTTCATAATGACCTATTTAACCTTTGTTCATCTCTTACCTCATCAGACAAGAGTCAAAATTTGTTAATCATAAAAAAATGAAATGAAAAAATATTTGGCATCCTTTTTACGAAAACTGCGCAGACGAAGAAGTACGAAACTTGAAACACTTATAGCCTATGTGTAGGAGAAGTGCAGGATGCTAAAATTTTTCAACAATAATGCTTGCAAAGTGCATTCAATCAAATATCAAAATATTACACATACCACCATGTTGGTCCGGGCTCCTTTGCAGAATAGACCATCTGCCTTTCTTGCCATGCAGCTCGTAAAAGGCGAGCATAGGCTTATCGTCGCTAACACTGTGACATCTGACTAGGTGGTAGAGTTTCGCAGCGACTCGCCCGGATTGGTACCACCGCCTTACCTGTTCCTGCCTCCATAACGTCATGACGTGTTCCGGTCCGGAGGGTAAGGTTGCCGGTCAACTTACTTTTGCTCGAGGCCTAACATCCTGACCTCAGGTTGGCAACGCATCATTAACATCTTTGGTGTCTTTAGGCGGCGTGAATTTCTTACCATCGGGAAATCCGTCTGCTTGTTTGCCTTCCTATAACATTAAAAAAAAACCATACATTTCACACATCATCATCATCATCATCAGCCGGAGGTCGTCCACTTCTAGACATAGGCCTCCCCCAAAGAGCGCTACAAGTTACGGTCACCAGCTGCTTGCATCCGGCGGCTCCCCGCGACTTTGACCAGATCGTCACTCCTCCGGGTGGGAGGTCGTCCAACACTACGTCCTCCGGTTTGGGGCCGCCACTTCAGAACCTCGAAATTGATAAAAAATGATCACAGATGACGCACAAACTATATTCATTGTGTTTGGAAATAAAGTAGCTGGCCTTGATAAATGAAGATGGCGTTCTTTTTAAAAAGGTATTAAAATTAAATGTGATCGAATTTCGGACAATTGGCGACCACTAATTTAATTAAGCTAATTTCATTGGACTCGTTAATTCAAGATTTCGATCTAATTTTGATTTATTAAAAGTTTGATTATTGTTAAAGTGTTTTTGATAAAGTTGAATTTTGGAACAAATTCTTGAACTAGTCATCGAAATGAAGATTTCATGTACCGAAATTCGTGAAAGCGATAGTTTTGTAACATAATTTGGTAATTAAATTTTTAAGTGAATCTCTGCCTCCTAGACGATGTATTGTTCAAGTTTGTTTATAGATTCTTCTGGTCATCTCTATATATTTAATAAAAAATAACTACTTTAAAAAACCGACTTCAAAACTAAGCAGTAAAGATAATAGGTAGTACATATATAATTAATATTAAATCTTTATTATTTTTTAATTTATATGTTTGGAGTCAGCTTTTTTAACGTAGTTATTTTCATTTAATACTTTTTATTTTATTGCTGTTATTGATGTTTTCATAAAAATAAACATCGGGATAGGTGAGAGTGTATAAAAAAACGCTTATAAAATAAAAATTAATAAGCCTACCTGAATCAAATTTTTATGTAACCAATTTAAAACTATTTCGCATCAAAAAAAGGTTTGCGTAAATCGGTTCAGAAACCTCGGCGAAATCGGTGTTACATACATACATACATACATATCTTCACGCCAAGTCCCTTACGGGGTCGGCAAAGAGTATCGAGTGCCAGACCTCACGATCCTGACAAACCTGTCTTGCTTCCTTTACATTCATTACCCTTTTCATACAAACACGCCGGTTTCGGAGACTCTTGACACCACCCTCGGATAATATCCGATTGAATCCGATTGAAATCGGTGTTCATACATAAAAAAAATGTACCAGCAGAATTGAGAACCTCCTCGTTTTTTGGACTCGGTTAAAAATTAATCCCCACTTCTCGTGGTTGTCGCATCACGCCTGATGTATGTACCAATTTTCCTAATATGTTTTTGTTGTATTAGTGTCAGAAGAAGGTTCTTATAAAATGAAAACTCCGGAAAATTGGAAAAACAAAGCTTCACATCAATCCACACATGTTAGTTGTTAATGTCAAGCGATACGGAGTTCGCCGGATCAGTTAGTATACATTTAAAATGAATATCCAGTTCGCGTGGTCATCGCTTTAAGCCCGAACTGGTTGACCAGTTTTGCTAATTATTCTTTTTTGTTGCGTAAATTATTGACAGGAGAAAGTATTATGAAGAAAAAACTGGGGAAATTGTATTTGAATGTTAAGCGATAAGAAGTTCCGCGTTCGCC
This sequence comes from Calephelis nemesis, assembly GCA_002245505.1. Lineage (NCBI taxonomy): Eukaryota > Metazoa > Arthropoda > Insecta > Lepidoptera > Riodinidae > Calephelis > Calephelis nemesis. Next base: position 42,504 of record NJDD01002024.1, on the reverse strand, counting down.
TAGGCTTCTATTAAGAATGATTAGGATTGAAAAATAGGTAACAATTTTCGCCTCTGGTCTTGCGGTCCGGTGTTTAACTAGACGTTTATGGGATCCCGGATTTGAATCGAGCAACAAAAAAAATTTTCCATTATCAATGGGGACAAGACATAATACAAGTTGTATTGTTCTATAATGATGAAGCTTTGTTTATTATACTGGTTTGTTTATTATACAATCTTTATGTTTGTACTTAGTGTTAACGTTTTTTTTGTGTACAATAAAGATATTATTATTATTATACTGTGAATAGAAATCAAAAAGTTGAAACTTCTGTTCCATTCCATTTATAAATAGCAACAGTAACCATTTTAATATGATGCAAAACATAGTTATTTTCTAAACGTTATCATTATTAATTAATAAAATCAATTTTCTTGACATTATTTATTCACACAGATAAGGATTTAATCACAAGTGTAATAATAAATTCATCGTATAATACCTCAACTTGATCCCTTCATGTCTAGCGTACCCTATAATACAAATTAAGATGAGGAGAGTCTATAATGAATTTAAATTTTACTTAAGTATTAAGCTTACCTAAATCGGATGAGCTCTAAGTTTAAATTAACTCGTTGGGACCAGCTCGTGCGGCCTTCTATACACTTTACAAACAACCAGACGCGTGTTCTCTCGTTGCATACAAATTGGTAACGTTAAAATTAGGTATACGAAGTCATACGCGACGACACGAAGTTTCATATTATGCCGTAAGCGTCTACAAACTTGGGATTCGAGGGTCTTTGAGGATTTCATATGGAAGTCATAAATATTCGTCTGTATGCGCTGAAACTTCCACAGTGGAATTTATAAGGACGAAATAACAAAGCTCACTACAATTTCGGGTAACCCGAATTGTATTCATTTGCACAACTAAAATGTAGTGTAGGATTGTATCTCTTTTGTCTGCTTGGTTTTTGTGAGATTTAAAAATAGGCAGACGACTTCTTGGAAAGTTAGTGGTGGATTGGCAGCCTGCGGCTGGAATGTTAAGAGTTTTTAGTCAAGGGACTTCGAAACTGGCGTGAAGAGAGTTATGAATGTGGTGGAAGCTAGGCAGGTTCCTGCAGTTCATGAAAAAGACATAAAACCTCAATCTCCGATGTTCCTCAGTTGTAATTTAATTTAGATTTTTTTTCCTGAATGGCACATGAAATTTCTCTTTTCTTTACTTACGCGAAGGAATTATGATTATTATAATATATAATTATTTTGTGAAAAACTTCTCCACAAAAAGGAGAAGGTTCTCAATTCGACTGTAGCGAACGATGTCGATAGTTGTTTTTTAGAAAGATAGGTCATGACCTAAACCAATAACCCGACTAGTGGTTTTTGAGTTATACTTAAAAGTGCATAAATGATTAAGGGTCCAACAATGTTTTTTTTTAATACAAAGTAATCATGGATGTTGGTGACAAAAATATACAAGATTAACGTTAATTTGCTTTATAATACTGGTGTTTCCCCTTATTTGAAAATAAGGTTAACCTTTTTCCCCAAAAGGTTAACCCTTTTTTGAAAGCAAAACCCAATGTCTACTTCATTTATGAAAATATCGACACCAGTTTTAACGTAAACATAGATAAATATTATACCTAAAAGATAATCGTTTCAGATTTTATATTTTTTTTTCAAATTACTTTTGTATTGTCAAAAGTAGTGATTTGTCGCTTACGACATTTACTTAAGAGCGCAATCACTTCATAGTAATCATGGAACAGGGAAGTGCGGCGTGTGGCTCTTCTAGCTGACTAAGTATAGGGCCTTAACTGTAACTCAAAAACTGCTAGTAGGATGATAAAATTTATGTGGGACCATTTAATATCTTCCGAAAAAAGAATTATTAAATCGTGACGTGGTACCCAATGAAAAAGTTGGAGTCAGTTTTTTTTGCAGTTCTACTTTTTAATTTTTTAGTTATTCAATTTTGATGGTCACTGAGAGTTACTAGGCTAGACAAAATACCCAGTGAATTGATGCGCGGAAGTTTCAAAGTGGATTCTATACCAGATAAATCATTGAAGTGTCTTTAGTGGTGATGACATGTGATGAGAAAAAGAGACGGGTTGCACTCCGGGTGTGCCGGCAGAAGTGAAAACTTGAATATTAACGTTGTGCATTTTTGATATTTTGTAATGGTTAGGGAATAATTTTGCACGAATTGCTTTAATTATCAGCATGAAAGTACTATAATTTATGCACAAATATTATTTTTATATCAATAAGCTGCGTTTGGTTTGACAAAAACTCGCTAAAGTAAGAGTACGTGACGGCTAGGAGCGTCGTCATATTATCTGTACAACGAACATTGCTCGTCTACACATAAAGCTTATTTTCAAGATGGAACAAATAGAGCAATGTCTGCTATCATGTTGTCTTGTGAGAATGTAGTGGTAGGTATATTGCAGCGTATTATCTATTAAGAACCCTAAACCCTTCGGCAATATCTAAGCAAAAAAAAACAGCAATGAATCTACTTATTATTTATTACGGCAAGCGCCCTGTGCTGTCTTACGATCTGACGCGAGTTTAGAAGTTTTTGCCCATCAAAAAAAAGTGCGCAACGCCGCTAAATAAGTTTTCACTTCGAACTTCGACTTTCGTTTTTTTTTCTCGTTATTGTTTTTGTTCGTGATTTAATCTAGTTTTGATTTTTTTTTCTCGATGTTCTTTATTATTTTTTTTATATCTTTTCCCAGTTTTAAAGTTAGCATTAATTTTTAACAAACATTTTTGTAACTGTCTTATAAAATCAGATGTTATATGTGAAAACATGTTAATGGTGTTGAGATAATGTTTAAGTTATTCATTAAGTAATATATTATCACTGTTTGTTTTCCAAATAAATAAAATAAAATAAAATAAAAGGAGGACTTTAAATGTAGGAACACGATTGCTGAATAATAAGGCTGTTCCTTAACATGGTGGACCAGTATCAAACAGTTGATAGCAAAAGTCCAAATACCATATCCGACAACCTAGGCTATCCTAGGTTGTAGGTGTCCTATGTATTGGCCAAAATAATTATGAACCTGATCCTGCTTGAAGCAAAACACAGTTATAAGAAAAGAGAGAAAGAAGATCTGTTCTATTTCTTGATAATACATACAGATTATAATACATATATAACAGATGGGTGGTGATATTCTTTAAGGTTCAAACAGACGGTGCGAAAAGTTAAACGAATTATCACAAAAGCCAAATCTTAATTAAAAATGCCTCAAAAATAAAAGTAAATAAACTAAAGCCACACTTTCATTCGCTTATTCTAAGCGAAGAAATAAAAACTTTCATAAACATTTCTGGCGAATATTTCCAAGAGAACGTTTGATACTCTGGAGAGACTAATTATAACTTTTGAAACTTTGTACGGATGCAAATGAATAAGTTTGAAGAGTTTTATTAACAACATGGCGGGTATAAAAGATGGCAAGAATTTGTACCCAAGAGATGTGTTACGCTCACATCCCTAACGAAAATGACAAAATTGCGCTCAAGAAAAGCGTAGGACATGTAAGGAATTTTAATTTTTCGTTCCTTTCACACAAAGGAATTTATTATCAGAGCCCGAATCACAGACATCGTGCTGACTCGAGGACATCCAAAATTTACACACCTTAGTTTAAATAGAAGTTATAATGATCTTTATTACGACTTTCTTTTGCAACGATTACTTTTCGTAGTATTTTTGATAGGTACCACACCAATTAAAATAGTTGGAGACAGTTTTTCAGTAATCATTGATGGGGTCGACGTTAACGAAAATGTTTGCAATTATGCATGCATGCATTGTTAACTACAATTTAACGTATATTATTGAAGTAAAACTTCTTTAGAATCGTTGTGATTTCAAAACGGGTGCAACGGAAAAGCGACATGTAAGAGACACAAATATACATTCATCTCATTCTTTTGCAGGTAAGAGACACAAATATATATTCATCTTATTCTTTTGTCGATTTACTGAAGTTTCACTTCTATCCTGTGTGAATCGCATGCATACCTTTTTTTTAAATTATTAACTCAAACATTACTGGTCGCAACATAATAAAATGTAGGTATCTGTCTCAGAACCGTGACCAGCCTTTTGAAAAAGGATCATAAAATTCAGTTCGTAATTGGCCTAGTAATCGCGTAACAAACACACAGTCGATGTGAAAGCCTTTTTTTGAATTCGGTAAAAAGATAAAACTAAATGAGTAACCTCCAACCAAACCTATCTAGTTTAGCTAAATGCCATCTTGATTACGTCAGCATAAAAACAAAAATCTGCAACGAAATCGATCCATTATAGGTATAACATTATCTCCATGAGTTAGGGCCGAAACATATAACAGCATTGCGGCGCCGCACCTCTACAAGCGGCAGTAGTGTCACTGCCGATCTTATTGACAATCCTTTCAATATCGCCAAAACATCGTCGACATCAAAGACAAAAGTTGATTTCCACGACCTATTGTATGTTAAAAATTAAAAACAAGACTATTTCTTCTTTTAGCATATTTATTGTGAAGAAATTACTGTATGCGTTCAAGTTATCATTTATTCATAAACACTCGAAGACACGTCGTAAATAATTGAGAACAACTATCCCTACGGACGTATTCTAGATTTGCTAGTAGTACGGGAGGCCAAACGTCCAAGAGGGTTATTCAGGCACGTCATATTATGAAATTGGTGAAACCTTGTACCATAGTTACATATCTCCATTATGTATCAAATCTCTTTAGAGTTATGCGTATACGGAGCAGTCTGTCCAAGTTTTTCGGCTTGAAAATATACTACAGCATGTCAGATATAAGAACGGAAGGCTCATTGCCCATATACTTAATTATCGTAACGTCAAGTACCTTAAGGGTAAGCAGAGAGTTTCCAGTGCAAAACGTTACGATCCTTGCAGATCTGCCTACTTCCTTCACATTCATAATTCGATTTTCCCCGTTTTGGTGTGGGCTTCTTTGCAGTATAAACCATCTGCTTTACTACCAGGCAGCTTGTAAAATGTAAACATAGGCTTACCATCACTAACGCCATGACATTTGACTAAAGTTTCGCAGCGACTTGCCTGGATTGGTACCACTGCCTTACCTGTTCCTGCCGCCACAATGTTAGTGCTTGCTGTAGACATGTTCGGGTTAGGAGGATAAGGTAGCCGGTAAACTTATTTTTGCTTGAGACCTAATATCTCGGCTTCAGGTTGGCAACGCACCTTTACCACATTTGGTGACTCTAGGCGGTGTGAATTTCTTAACATTAGGAAATACGTCTGCTTGTTTGCCTTCCAATATCATTTAAAATAAACAGATACGCTGGTTTCGGAGATTCTTGATACCACCTTCAGATAAAATCTGATCCCACCAAAGATATAAATGTAATAAAGGAGAGCCAAGTTCATTACAAAAATTATGCTTGGCTTTGAACTCCGCCACAAAAATAATGGAAAGTTTAATGGGTGCCAAGTTCTATGCAAAATCCAAAATACTTATTCATAGGAACAAAATAACATTATGATCAAGTATGAAACTCTATTTCTTTGATTTATTCGATAACTATAACAAATGCTGTTATTTCAAAATAAGAGATCTAATAGTATTTTTTACCCTATTTTTGAATTTTTTTTTATTTTTCGATTTTTTCCTACTTTTATCCATAATTACCGAGCTGGATTCCAAATTTCATCCTTCTAGGTCATCTGGAAGAAGGTTAGGTTTAGCTACTATAGGTCAGTCAGTCAGTCAGTAGGTACTAAAATTTACGACTTTTAGACCTTCATATCTTTATAACCGTTTGAGATAGCTTTATTAAATTTGCGATTCTTAATGTCCTTATAGATTCGATTACACACACGTAGTTTTATGTATTTACGTTAAATAGATTTTTAGTTATAAAAGGGTCAAAAGTGGCACCAAGTGGTTCGTGTAAAATTACACTTGGCGCTGGCTAGCCAGTTCTTTGCTTGAACTTGGCTTGACACGCTGCCGCGCGTCTAGATCAATTGTGAAATGTCAACCTAGGTTTCCACGGGTACTTACACCTATCTACATTCACATTGTTTGTATATTTGTGCTTAAAATGTAATTTTTATATACATATTTTATTACTCTTATTATTTGGGCGTAACATACGGGTATATATGTTAAAAACTGTCATAAAATAATTTATCTATTAATTTTAAAGAGAGAAAAAAATAGTCAAAGATAGGATTTGAACCTGTTCACTTTCGTCTCAAGCCGACGAATGCTCTAATCATTTGAGCTACTAAGGATTCAAGTCCTGTGGCAAAATTTTAAATTCCTTTCTTTACCGTTTACGTGGGTAGTAATGTACCATAAATACCCAGTTATGAGTACTTACTGAATACTTGGTAGTATTAATATTAATTAGCACGTGCCTTGTGCATGGGTTAAATTTCTACAAATTTTAAAGAAATAACAAATTTTGCCCTGGACAGGATTTGAAATTGTACATGAATATCTGGTGAACTTGCGTTCATACAATTTCTGTTATTGAACTTTTAGGTTTTTGACACTTCTAGCACTACCAAGAATCTAAATGTCACATGACCTTTTGTATTCTCCACTATCTAATCGACAAAAGTTAATAGCTTCGCTTGATGCTCGGGCGACTACACATTTACCATCTTGGGTTCCCCTCCTGTAGTACCAAACATAGTATCAATATACTTAGAAAGTAATCGGCTAATAGCCACAGACATCTATAAAATTGATTTTTATTAATAATGAAATTGGTATATTTTTATTGTTTATACCTACACACATTACACTTACTTAGTATTATAAGAGCTTCCTACGTGTTTTTGGGCTGGTAGAGTTTCGCAGCGATTCGCCCAGATTGGTACCACCGCCTTACCTATTCCTGCCACCATAAGGTCCAATGCTTGCCGTTGACGGGTTTCGGTTCGGAGGGTAAGTTAGCCGGTAAACTTACTTTTGCTCAAAGCCTGACATCCAGGCCTCAGGATGGCAACGCACCATTACCATCTTTGGTGTTTCTAGGCGGCGTGAATATCTCACCCTCAGGAAAACCGTCTGCTTGTTTGCCTTTCGTTATCATAAGAAAAATATAATGAATGTCTATCTTATGAATCCTGATTTTATAAGATAAAAAAAAGTAATAGACAAGAAAGCGACTCTCCTGATTGTAAGGCGAATGATGCTCATAGGCAAAATAGACGTCACTAGCTCGTTCGTTCATTATTCGTTCTTATTTATTGGGTATTAAGGCTACTTGTGCAAGTCGGCTGGGTACTCACCTTCCAACACGGAACACGCCAATAGCAAGCATTGATGTCATGAAATAACGAATAGGTAACCTATGTATAGGTATAATAATTTATAACTATACTAGTTTAATAGTTCAGTAACCTTCAGCGCGAAATGGAGTCATCACGTCTCGAATACTTTTATACAATTCAATATACTTCTATAAAAATAAATTAAATTAGAGTGTCTGTTTGTAATATTTAAATCACAGCTACATGCGTATGAATTTATATATTGTGGTACATGTACGGGTAGGCCTACAAAAAAAAAATTGAATTTTTACAATTTTCTACTACAAAAAAACCTTCCTCGGGATTGGATATGTGCCTGGTTGCCTATAGGCTTGCTACCTATCACATTGTATGACTTAATATCTTTGGCTAGTCGTGGGTGCCCTGGTTGTGCCTCTGCCTACCGCTTCGGGGATATGGGCGTGAAGATCAAGGTATCTTGTACCAGAATAACATCTTAACATTTTAGTCGGTCTGTCCGCCAGTCTACCTGTCTGTTTGTTCCAGTTAATATCTAAAACAGCTGAACCGATGTTAACAAAACTTTTACTGGAAACTTTTTAGACAATTTCTACGTTTAATTTTGTATTCATTTTACTAAAACTGTGTCTGTTTGAAAACTATAAATTTTCAAATTTTTACTATTTCATTAAGTCCCCGTGTTGGTTCGAGCTCCTTTGTAGAATATGCCTTCCTTGCCAGGCAGCTCGTAATAGGCGAGCATAGGCTCACCGTCACTGACACCGTGACATCTGACTAGGTGGTAGGGTTTAGCAGCGACTGGCTCGGATTGGTACCACCGCCTTACCTATTCCTGCCGCCATAACGACTAGCCGAAGACACCGAGTTCCGCAAAATAATAGGTGGCAAGTCTATTGCCAACCGGGCACATATCCAATCCCGGGCTACACTATTTTATTAGAAACTGATAAAAATCGTTTTCCAAATTCCCTTTGTTGCCCGACCCATGAAACGAACCCGGGACCTCAAGAAGACAAGTCCGGCACTAGACCACAGAGGTGACTTAATTTAATATTATATTTCAGGTTTTGACATGTTATAATTAAGTCGCCTCTGTGGTCTAGCAGTTCAGTTATCGAACTTGACTGCCTGAGGTCCCGGGTTCGATTCCAATTTTGTAATAATAAAAATGGTTGTGCCTCTGCCTACCTCTTCAGTGATGAAGGCCGTGAAAACACTTTTATAATTAAATTTGATAAAAACAATAAAAATTGCATGCCTGTGAAGGTCAAATATTTGAGACTAATACTAAGCATTTCATCAATATTTGACAAGATACACGAGTATGACTATGACTATGACAGGTAGCCGCTGTAATTAGGAGTGACTAGGTCACATTTTTTTTTAACGCGGATTTGATTTTTTAAATTACATACGAACGAAGCCGCGGGCTCTGCTAGTCTTCATATAACATGTGAAACTACTTATGTTAAAACATATTTATTCTTTTTTCATACAACCATCAGCGCAAATTCAAAACATAAAAAGGATCTTTTAAGAAAAGGTCAGAATTATTTATAAGTATCTTAAAACCTTTGTTTACTAAAATAAACTGTATATAATGATGATATGGATGTAAAAAGAAGTTATATAAACTTCATGTTTTCTAATGCGTAAGTGAAACTTGCTGTATGTCTCTAGAGGTGGGTCTAGTTTGATATTATATGTGTTTGTATGTGGGTGGGACTGTCTGCTTATAACTTTTGAACGGAAGGACCGATTTCCAAAACCAGAACTAATGTTAATTTCAGATACAGTACTACTATTTTAATAATGCGCTTCGGCTTAACACTTTTTACTATTTTTACACTTCATACTTTTATTTTTAAATTGGCTAATCTAAATTCAAGCGAAATGATTGATTACATTTAATAACAACTCTATATATATCTTTACAATACATTCGGATTTCCGAAGCTTGACGAATATAGCCGAAGCGCATATTTTAAATAGTACTACTATATGTACGTACCACTTTGAGTAAGCCCAACTAAAGTCTAATCTAGTGCTTTGTAAAATGTACAATTGATATTTCAATAAAAATGTATACACCTCTATTTTATATTATTTATATTATTTTATTATCGCCTCTGTGGTCTAGTGGTCTGGGTGTTGGACTTGACTGCATGAGGTCCTGGGTTCGAATCCCGGGTCGGCCTGCAATTGGATTTTTCCAATTTTCTAATAAAAAAAAATTGGTCGGGATTGGATATGTGCCCGGTTGGCGATAGGCTTGCCACCTATCATATTGTGGGACTTAGTGTCTTCGGCTAGTCGTGGGTGCCCCGGTTGTGCCTCTACCTACCTCTTCGGGGATATGGGCGTGAAGATACTTTTTAATTATGTATACACAATAGAATCCCACACAATAGACTGGTAAATGGTGTGCTGCAAATCTACGGCCTTAATAATTCCTGCCACCGTAATGATAGTGTCGTGTCGTGATCTGGTGGATAAAGTACCCTGACATCCCAGACAAAGAACAGCTACGTATCTAATCTTTATATATATAATTCTTCTGTGAGTGTGTATGAACTGAACTCCTTCTAGACGACTGGACCTATGTCGATGAAACTTTTTGTATGTGTTCTAGGTAATTCGAGAATGGTTTAGATTCACAATTTGGTCCACTGGAAAATGTTTTTTTAAATTAATTTTTTAATAATAAGTAGTTGTTGATTTTAGAATGTTTCACATCGGATCCGACAGACTGCGCTACTGTCTAAGCATTAATGTCAAGCGATACGAAGTTTGCTGGGTCAGCTAGTATTCATATAAGACGTCTATAGGAATCGCCTCTGTGGTCTAGCAGTTCAGGTGTTGGAAATAACTTCATAAGATCCCGGGTTCGATTCCCAAGTCGGGTAACATAAAAGAAAATGTGGTTTTTCTATTTTTCTAATAAAAAAAAATTTGCTCGGGATGGACATGCGCCCGGTCGGTGATAGGCTTACGAACCATTACATTGAGGGACTTAGTGTTTTCGACTAGTCGTGGGTGTCCTGGTTGTGCCTCTGCCGACCTTTTCGAGGATGTGGGCGTGAATATACTTTTTAACTGAGTTCAAAAAACGAGGAGGTTCTCAATGCGGCCGGTATATTTTTTTATGTAAGTACTACGGTACGGTAGTACCTACGGCATATTTTTGTCTCTATGGTTTCTGAACCGATTTACGTAATTCTTTTTTGTTTGATGCGAAATAGTTTTTAATTGGTCCTATAAAAATTTGATCCATATAGGCCCATTAGTTTTTATTTCATTAACATTTTTTACCCATTTTCACCTATCTTGATGTTTATTTTCATTAAATTTAATCATATATCAGCAATAAACTAAAAAATATGAAATAAAAATAACTACGTTAATTAAAACCGATTGTCTCACTATCAGTCAAGTCGTGTGCTTATTCAGTCTGATTCCATGAAAATATCACCAAGCGCCGACAAAGTATCACATACTAAGTTATTCATATAAACTATAAAAGGGCAAGTCAGACACAAATTGACTTTTATAAACGTCTCTGTCACTTTTCCAACATAGTTGCGGTGTTGTGTGGGCAACTAGAGCTGTCCAAGTTAAGCCAGACAGAATCTCCGCTTCCCGGCGGAATTACAGTCACTGTCTATCAAGCGGACAATAAATTACGTTAATTGTCAACGTTTTATTGGACAGGTAACGAGGAAACTGCCTGCAAGTCAGCTCAATGGGGATTGGAATTACTTATTCAGTGATACTATTATAAAAGGTTTTCAGTAAACAAGGACGGTTTCTATTATTCTGATAGTAAACAAAGTATCTTTTCGCCCATATCCCTGAAAAGTGAGCCAGAGGTATAAAAATGAAAAATTAAGTGAAAAAATATTTATGTAAATTGTTACAAAATTATTGAAGCATTCCGACATATTCTACCACATTTTGGTGTGCAAATATATTAATAATTATAAAAGGTAAATATTAAATAATGAACAAAACGTTTCATGTACTTTATGTTTTGATATTGAAAAAAGGTTTTATAATTAGTACGATTATAGTTATCAAATAATTAATAAAATTAATAAAAATAATTTTAAACTAATAACATCATAACAAGGGCATCCACGACCAGCCGAAAATTAAGTCCCATAAAGTGATAGGCCTATCGTCAACCGGACACATTATTATCCAATCTCGGGCAACGTCATTTTGATAAGAAAATTGAAAATACACATTTTTTTTTACTGCTAGACCCGGGGATCGAACCTGTTACCTCAAGAAGTCAAGTCCGACGCCGGAACACAAGACCACAGATTATTATTAGAGGGATAACATTAGATATATTCTTATTGTAGGCCGTTGAAATTCAAAGGTTGTCTAGTAAAGGTCGCTTATTTTAGCGAGTCTTTTTGTCATCATAACGAAAAATAACTCGAAATAATTTATGTTGTTGATAATACTTTTAAAAATCTACCTTTTTGTGAGTGTGCACAATAAAGATTGTCATTCTTTCAATTCAAACCTCGGGCGCTTCTTATTTTGGAAGATTTAAACTGGATCATATTCGTATTAAACAATTAAGTATTAAAAAGATTTTGCCATTCTTGTTTAAAACACAATTTATAATTATGAATATTGTGAACCCCTTGTTGGTTGAGGGGCTAGCGTACACGCCTAACTTCACCGACCAACTGCGAGGCCCGGGTTCGTTTCCCGACGGGCGGACATTTGTGTGACGAAAATTTAGGTATTTGCAGTTCTGCTATATAATTTGCTTACTTCTGGGTCAGGTTCAATTTGTGTAAATTGGAAATGTAAGTCAAGCCAGTCCAGGGATATTATAATTTTGTAACTTGTATTTTGCACAGTTTGTTTTAATTATTTTTTAGCCAACCGGTTTCGACAATTTTAAGCATCATTGCTAAACGACCTGATGCTTAAATAAAGCAATCGTGTGACTGAAAAAAAATGTGAAAACTACAACTGTTGTTTATTAAATGTGTTTTAAATAGGGATGACGATATGTTTTTCGTAATTGTTTATAAATTTGTTAATATTTTTAGGTAGCAACTGCAATAGACGAACGTCCATGTCCGTGTAAAACAATTATTTTATTAACTATATTTCGTAAGAATACATTAAATGTTATTTTAATGTAACAAAAAAAAACAACACTTACACAAATTTTGTTTTAAGTAAGATTATACAAAATTAAGTTAAGTAAGTAAGCGCACACACGC
>NJDD01002024.1:13321-29871 GCA_002245505.1 Calephelis nemesis | reverse complement strand
TCAAAACTCATTTTACCAACACATACTGAAAACAAAAACCTGAATACAAAGTAATATTGCGACAATATTATCAAAGCGAAACGTTATAACAGCATCCAGTTTCCCCTCCAGTATGCATATAAACTTTAAAAATTCGCTGTTTAATAAAAAGTTGATACTTGGTCCAGGCAGGGTCGGGTTAGATTGCGTTTCTGGTACATTATAAACAACCCTGTCGGTGACACCCCTCTTTTATTACCCCCACACAGCCGGGTGGCATGCATAATTAAAACTCCGCGGTCAAATTAGCAATTTGGACTCCAACAATAGGACATAGTGCTGTTTAAAGCGTCTTTATTGCCTAAACAAATTTATTTAATAATTGCTGTGTTCAATTAGTCCAGAGTACACACTATTCGAGATTTTTATTTCCCTCCACAAGAGTTTCCTCGAGCTGAAATTTAAAATTAAAAGGTCTACCCTCTGTACTTTTACAAAAGGATGAATTAATTAGGTTTACAGTCAAACTCGACTATTACAGTAAAAGAGAATATGAAAACGTAATAGCTTTGTAGATTTAACAAAGCACAGAGAAATATTTAAAGGCTTATGAAGGTAGTTTGAGTTTTAATATTCAAGTGAGGTTTTTTGATTAAAGTATTAACGTAACAAAGAGTGACGATCAACAATTCCTAAATTAACTGCTTCGATATTGATTAATTTTCCATCATTCTGTAATCCATCGTTTATAATTGACAGCTTAAATTTGGGTTTGCACAAATGTTCCGAAGTTTATATAAATTTTTAATTGAATGATGGACGGCTTTATAAAACCGAATTGTATTATTGTAGATGAATTAATAGAATTATGGTCATTGTGAATATTGTTTTGAAATATCTTTAGAAACTGTTGGGTCATCACTTTGAAAGGTTGATTTTAAAGATACTTATACGTTGGGATTAGTTATGCATAAGTTAGTTTATACATTTATAATACAAAATGTTATAGAAGCATAAAGTTTTATGGAGAACATAATAGCCAATTAGTATTGTCAAAGTGGTATTCCACATTTTTTAATTATATACGTGTACATTAGGTTAATATAATATTAGCCAAACGTTTATGAACATTATTTATTGTGTTTTAAATTTAAACATTTATAAATACATAAAGTTCATTGATCCACACAAAGTGCTTTTACTCCACAGTTTAAGATATTCAGACTCGACGAGTCTTTTAAAAAAAATATTATCTGATGATGATCGTGATGATTATTTGAGCTACATACGCTCACAGCTATTATACCTACAGCGTTTTAAGCTTTAATTTTTAGTTCTTTACTACACCTCTTAAGGTTCAAGTTTGCTTGCGTTTTGTACAAAAGTGCGTCTTCTGTACAATAATTGTACAGAACAAAAAAGTCAATCTCGGTCTTGCTCCCATTCTGTTCTGTATGTGTACGACATGAGAAATTCAGAAATGGTAAGAATCATTATAAAAATGTTGCGGTAGATTAGGTAAATTAGAAAATTATTAAGATTGTATAATGTGTTTCTGGATTGTAAGGCCTAATTCAATAAAATAATTTCTTTAACCACATTCTGAATATTCCACAAGTCTTATTAAACATTTTATCGATTCGGCCTTCGTGGAATCTCTACATGTAATGTAATAAGTTACCGGCTTTACTGATACCCAATTACTTTAATATTTCAGTTCTACAGTAACTTGTAATGTAGCTGGCAGATCGGTAAGTTTATGAAATGCAGCGAGTGGATGGCGTGCGGCGAACTGATAAAGGTATGAGAGCTTTTTGACTTCCTATATTTCGGCGTAACATTTTGTAAAGCCAGACCACACGACACGTTGCGATACCGTACTGTCATTTTTCGTGGGAGGATATTACCATCACATGCAGGCGTAGGACAAAATCTCGTAAATATGGAAATGTGTCGGAAATTTCTTTTGCTTTGCCTTAGTTTTTTCAGCAAGAGGGCTGATGTTGATTGTGCTAAGCTAATGATTACAAGTTAAAAAAGGGTTTAATACTTAATAGTTTATTATGTACACATGAAATAATTGTTGTTATTGGTTATTAATTAATGTCCTAGGTAACTGTAGTAAATACGCTTAAATAGGCGTTATTAAATAGGACTCTTCGACGATTTACCCCAATGTTACCACAATGTCATATATTTCTATAGCCATAATGCTGTTTTAAGTACTCGTCATTGTGGTAATCCTATCTATAGAAGCCACGTTATCTATGTGTATATGTCTGTTATCCGCTGGTATCACGTTTATATTCAAGATATTTCCAGAAGTTTCTTTTTAATTTATTTTAAAAATATAAATATTTTTTGCAAGTTTAATAATAATTAGTTTCTATTGTATTTAAGTTATTGCAAAAATAATGGTTCTTTGAAATTTATTTAACTCATAGATTTTCGGAAATATACCTATATTATAAATGAATCAATAATTACATTAGCAGCGGTTTTAGGTGTTTGCAGGTGTTATTAAATATTTTAATTTTGTAATAAAAGTAACGTTGCCCGTTATTGAATATGTGCCCCGTTAGCGTACCTATCACACTATGGGACTTAATGTCTTAGGCTAGTTGTGGGTGTCCTGCTTGAGCATCTGTCTACTTCTTCGAGGATAGTAGCGTGAAGATAATTACTTAATTATTTTTTAAATTCTATTACCATTATCAGGTATTTTTTTAGTCTGTGTATTACCTAAAACATTGATGAAAATAAAAATGTTATGTAAATTTATGCGTAGTCTAAAACAAAAATCTTAATGTTGGTTTTGTTGGTTGAAAAAATAAGTTGAAATTATTGTGTTGCGAAATCGCAACGCATTGTGTGTGACCCCACACTTAGCGACAAGAATCTCACGTATTTAAATATCACCGTCATTGTGAAGGCGTGCGTCGTCGTGGCTTATGAATATTTAAGAATTAATCACAACAAAGTCCCGCTTTATACCTCCACTTTTATCTACAACAGTATCTCCGCAAGGATTGTAGAATTAATTTAAACTTTGCATTTAATCTGGTTGGCTGACAAAACTTTTGGTGAATGAGATAAAGTATCATCTAAAATAACAAACTTTCCAGCCATGTCAAAGATAACATGATACTGACGTCACAGTGTGCGTTTTTAATGAGTTTGGATTTTTTGTATATAAAATTTTGGGGAGCTTTAGAGGGAACTTGAGCAGTTATTCTGAGTTAAATATACCTCCTATTTAACTCAGAATAACTGCTCAAGTTCAATTCGTATAATAGCATGGTTAAAGATCTCCACCAACATACAATTATTACGTACCAAATTACGTATAAACCGCGATACTGACTAGATGACATCTGACTAGATGGTAGAGTTTCGTAGCGTATTGCTTGGATTGGTACCAGCCGCCGTATCTATTCCTGCCGCCAAAACGACAGAGCCTGCCGTTGACGTGTTCCGGTTCGATGGATCTCAAAAATGGTAGGTCGTATGAAAAAAGAATATAAATACGTTTTTTGTAGATAATTTTATGATCTACAATTTTTGTCTGAAATGTATTTCCGATTAAATTTTTTGATCTTTGACCTTGACTTTTTTTCCATGCATTGCAATAATTCGTAATTTCTAAATTTTATTTATAATTTATAATTATGTTAGGAATAACTTTACTTATTTTCAGCTTGTTAGGACTTTTTGTTTCGCTCTAGGAGGTTGAGATTATAAATACGTCTGTAAAAAGACAACTGACCTGACAGTACTTATTAAACGTGTTTTGTCTCTTTTTTAATTTATAATATTTAATTACTTTTATATTTAATTACTATATAATATATATTTAATTACTTGTGTTAAAATGAGAAAGCGATAATTTGAAATTAGTTTAAGAGTTACCACCATTGTCTTCATAAATAACAAGCTTAAATGCTCCCATCAAGTTAATGGCCAATTATTGATAAGGTTGGTGATAGTCCATTTTCTCTACTTAGATGTTAGTGTTTATAATAGACTTTGCGATGCAATTAAGTAGGGTTGGTACTGCAAATTGCAATGTAGTTCTTATAGGCGTTTTATTAACTGACTTAGAAAAGGAGGAGGTTTCTTATTGTTTAAACTGTATGCTTTTTTATTTTTGTTGTATGTTTGTTAAACGACTACTCGGCCAATAGGCAAATTTATTAGTTTTTTTAAAAAATATTGTTTATAGCTCCGATGTGGTTCCATTTTAATTTTATGATGATTTGGCTATTGGTTTTTGAGATATCAATGTTGAAGTAAAAAACATAAACGAAAAATTTATGCATTAATAAGTATAACTCGAAAACTACTAAACTTGTTTGGGTCAATTTAGGAATTATATGTTATCTTTTAAAAATCTATTTATCAAATTGCGACTGCGTATTTAATAAAATAGTTTGAGGCGTTGTGGCAGTTTTACTGTTTTTTATTGTTATTTACGTGATAATATAATTAACAAACTCTCGGCTCTCCTAATCAAAAATCAAAAAATATTTATTGACTTAAAAACAAAATATACATAAAACAAGATCGTGCTGACAATAAAACTGCATTAGTCATTTGACTATGTTAAAAAGCTTAAGAAGGCGAGCAAAGGTTTACTGTCACTTACACCGTGAAATCTGACTAGGTGGTAGAGTTTCGCAGCGACTCACCCGGATTGGTACCACCAGCTTACCTATTCCTGCCCCCATAACATCATGACGTGTTCCGGTTCGGAGGGTAAGATAGCCGGTAAACTTACTTTTGCTTAAGGTCTAACATCCCGGCCTCAGGTTGGCAACGCACCATTATCACCTTTGGTGTTTCTAGGCGGCAGGAATTTCTTACCATCAGGACATCCGTCGGCTTCTTTGCCTTCCAATATCATAAAAAAAAAGAAATAACCTGTGGCCTTTAGACACCTTAGATGTTAGTACATAGCTGTTTTGTGACCGAGGTTACCCTTCTAATTTAACATGATTAAGAAATAGCAGGCCTCTCTTAATACCAGCATCGCAATTTTGACCTCGAATCACAACACAAGCTGAGAGGGTACAATAATTATAAACATGCCACAGCTCGTAGCTGAGGTTGCTTTTAATAATACTCAACTGTTTAAGCCCCGGCGGAAAAGGGTGTTGTAAGTTTCACGTGTCTGTGTGAGTGCGTGTGTCTCTTTGTGGTAACATAACTGTGGAATGGAAGAATCGATTTCGATACGGTTTTCGTAAAGCTGATATGATCGAGAGACTTAAAGCACATGTAGCTAGTATACGAGTAAGTTTTGTTGGGAGTTAATAATTTTAGGATTATTTAGGTGTTTTTTTCATATACAGTTACATTTATTTTGTAGTTTTAGGTACCTTCATATCTTTTGGTTTTAGTGTTTTTCTTATTCTATTGATAATTAAGTTCAGTGTAACTGCAAAAACCAGCTCCAATTATTTCCTTGGGTACCACGTCACGATTTGATAATTCTTTTTTCAAAGGATAGCAAATGGTTCCCCGTGTTGGTCCGGGCTCCTTTGTAGAATAGACTATCTGCCTTCCTTGCCAGGAAGCTCGTAAAAGGCAAGAATCGGCTCACCGTCACTAACACCATGGCATCTGTCTAGGAGGTAGAGTTTAGCAGCGACTAGCTCGGATTGGTACCACCGCCTTACCTATTCCTGCACCATACCATCATGACGTGTTCCGTTTCGGAGGGTAAGGTAGGTAAACTTACTTTTGCTCGAGGCCTAACATCCCGGCCTCAGGTTGGCAAAGCACTATTACCACCTTTGGTGCCTCTAGGCGGCGTGTTTTCTTAACATCAGGAAATCCGTCTGCTTGTTTGCCTTCATATCATAAAAAAATGTGGTACTCACTGTATACATTTTATCAGCATCCTACTATTAGATTTTGATGATGAATGATGATTCAATGATGAAATCATCATGATAATTTTTTTGTTTGCATTGTTGACTAAAAGTCAAAAACTGCTTATCGGGTCATAATAAAATAATATGCCTATTATCTTATCGCCTCTGTGGTCTAGCGGTCCGGGTGTTGGACTTGACTGTATGAGGTCCCAGGTTCGAATCCCGGGTCGGCCAACAAATAGAAAATTGGATTTTTCCAATTTTCTAATAACAAAATGTTGGTCGGGATTGGAAATGTGCCCGGTTGGCGATAGGCTTGCCACCTATCACACAGTGGGACTTAATGTCTTCGGCTAGTCGTGGGTGCCTTGGTTGTACCTGTGCCTACTTCGGGGATATGGGCGTGAAGATACTATAAAATAATATGGCATCACCTCGAAATTATGACCTTTATTTCTACAAAGGTACTATCAAAATGTGTTCGTTATTGCCCATGTAATCACAAAACAAATGTTACAATAGACCTAAATTTTCAGTTGTTAAATGAATCTCCGACAACATCAATATCTAATGTAGCTAACTGCATTAGTTACTGTTAGGAGAGAAGAATAGAACGATCTCGATTAGGTAATTTAGTTTTCAAATAAAAAAAATATTTCATCCCAACAACACTCTATGGTCCATCTGTCTGAAAGTTATAATGCACAGACACAGACACACGCAAACACACACATACGCAAACACGTCAAACTTACAACACTTGGGTTTTTGTCGGGGCTTAGAAAAACATGCAGTCGAATTTAAAACCCCTTTCGTTATGGAGTAAGTTAAAAATCCCTTTCAGTATAGCATTGTATAGAAACTTGCCAGGCAGGGCATTCACTTTTTTACCTATTTCTGCCACCACAATGACTACGTTTGACATTGTCCTGTGACTTTGTTTCCTCTCTTGAGTGTAGAGTAGGCCACAGTGAACTTATGATATCAATGATAATTGACCAGGGCTGTCCCTTACGAACCGGCCTCCCACTTACAAATTGACCTCTGCCTTATCACCAAAAAAATATTTTAAAGGAAATAAAATTACGTTTTCATATTTTAAAGTGAGAACTTCTTCAGCGGCGTTGCGCTTTATGGTTAAAAACTTCTAAACTCGCCTCAGAACACGTGACCTGATCGAAAATTCGCAAGATGGCACAGGGCGCTTGCGCGAATGTTTGTGTTGTCATGTTTGTATATAATAGCATAATAAACGAATATTTTATCCTACCACATAAATGATAGTACTTTTATACTAATAATTAAAGCAATATTGCAAAATTATCCCTTAACCATTCCAAAATATCAAAAATGTACAACGTTAATATTCAAGTTTTCACTTCTGCCGGCACTCCCGGAGTGCAACCTGTTTTTTTTGGCCCATAGAACGCAAGCGACTCACCTGAGAGTTGAAGCGGGTATTTAAAAAATGTCGACAGCTTTTTGAGAACTTTCGACTCGATTCAAAACCATGAAAATTTAATGCTAGTAGTACTGGTTATATAATATTGTTTTCAACCTGTAGGTCGTGACCCCGAGGCGGTAAGAAAGATTTACTCGAGGGTCGCGGGCTAAAAATACAATTGTTTGTAGGATTTACACTACAATATAAAACTAAACTAGCGAAAAGAAGACTGCTTTTATATTTTTTAGCAATTTGTTGAAATGAGTTTTTATTTTTGAGACGAAGAGATTTTTTTTTAATTTTAAATTATTTGTGAAATTTAATTAAGTTGCCAAGGTTCGTAGATTTTTTTATCAAAGGCGTCGCGTAATTATAAATTTTGGAAAACGAGTTAATTTAAAAATACAAAATACAAGATTATTTGGACTTTGTGGCCGAATTGTTTGAAAAAGAACACTATGTATTCAACATGTCTGTCTGTCAGTTCGTATGTAACAGCCGCACCTATACTATTAGGGTTATACAGCTGAAACTTAGTAGATAGATGTATTTTGTAAACCTTTTTAAAATTTTCATACAAAATAAAACTTAAAAATGAAAGGCTGCCCCCATGTTTTGGACTTAAATTAACACTTTTTTGAAGTGAAAACTTCTTTATCGGCGTTTCGCTCTTTTTTGGAATGGGTAAAAACTTCTAAACTCGCGTCAGGACACGTGACCTGATCGAAAATTCGTAAGACGGATGGAGAGTAAACAGCCTTCGCGGCGTAGGAGATGAAGTATTCATCTCTCTTTCTACGGCGCGGCGAAAATGTATGTCTGCGCCTGCTGCTTCGTTTATACGGCGCAGAGCGCTTGCGCGAATGTTTGTGTTGTCATGTTTGTGTACGATAGCGTAATAAATGAATATTGTATTCTACCACATAAATGATAGTACTTTCATACTGATAATTAAAGCAATTTTTAAAAAGCAGTTCTTGCAAAATTATTCCCTAAACATTCCAAAATATCAAAAATGCAAAACGTTAACACTCAAGTATTCACTTCTGCCGTGCAACCCGGAGTTTTTTTTATCAAACCTATATTTACGTCCAGGATTTTTATGGAGCTGGAAGATCTGAGTATCTACCTACGTAACGGAATTATACAACTTATTTTTTTATAAATTTTAAAAGGTTGGATAGAATTATAACTTTACACACATGTTAAAAACCGAGAATCATGTAGCATTATCTATCTATATCTATATAATAAAAATCTATATCTATATATATCTATATAATAAGATTATCAGATGATCTTTATCATGATCAAAATCTTCAGAAAGCGGCTCCGAACCGAAAATATTTCTTTTTAAAGCTTCTTCCTTCGCGTGGGCTGCGTAAACGGTTAAATCTACGAAAAAACAAAAGTAATCCTCTTAAAAATTGCTATAAAAAAGCCCGTATTAGCATATAGCTATCTTCTAAAGATAACTCATAATAACACTTATGGTTATTGGTAGCACTTTAAAATAGTTAACTATTTGCGAAGGTGTTTTATTAAACATAATATTAATCCCTAGCCAAATTAATACGTTATTCATCGAAAGTATTTAATTGTATCCCAAAAAGACCTTGACTTCATTTCTTTCCACTGAATGTTTAAGGAGATAACATTAAAAATTATGTAGTGTGACATTAGCTAATGTCATGAACGTAATGCTAGATCCTCAAACCCGATTGCCACATACTACCGACGCATTGATCCAAAACGGAGACATCCACACGTTTGTGTCAGTGTGTTTTGAACAAGCAAATATTATAAACGTCGAAATGTTATCAGTCGTCGTAACATTTGGTTTAAATTATTTTTATTAAAAAAGTTGTGTGGCACTCGGAAACTGTCGCGGTAAAGC
The DNA here is from genome assembly GCA_002245505.1 of Calephelis nemesis. Taxonomy (NCBI): domain Eukaryota; kingdom Metazoa; phylum Arthropoda; class Insecta; order Lepidoptera; family Riodinidae; genus Calephelis; species Calephelis nemesis. Next base: position 20,675 of record NJDD01002024.1, on the reverse strand, counting down.
TATTGCATAAGAAGGCATGAGTCACCAGATTTCGGAGCTAAGAGAGGATTTACGTATGCGCAGTAACGCCGATACAACTAATGCCACCTAAAGTTGCTGAACTAAAGAAACAAGCGTGATCAAAGTCGCCTCTATGGTCTAGCGTTCCTGCGTCGGACTTGACTTCTTGAGTCCATGTCCATACCATGTCGGTTTGATTCCCAGGTCGGACAACAAAAAAAAATTAAATTGTGCATTATAATTGTTTTTACAAAAAAAGCTATATAAATAGGCTTGCCACCTATTCCATTGTGGGACTTAGTGTCTTTGGCTACTCTTGGGTGTCCTGGTTGAGCCTCTTCCCACTTTTTCGAGGATATGAGTGTGAAGATACATTTTGAAAACATTTTTTGTTGTTTTTCACTCAACTGTTTCAAAATTTAGAAGGAGGATGAAATTAAATGAAGCCATTTATTTGCTGAATATGTGTGCTAGAGGTTGTGACGAAAATATTTATTTATATTAACTCTACATTATTGCGTACAAATATTTTAAATGTTATTCAATCCAATTACTTCGATCCATTCCATGAGGTTTAATTGTATATCTGCTTTCAATCTTTAATCTGTCATCCGATCTACATGACTGAACCAACTGAGCAAGCAACAGATGTAGAATAAGGCTTCATTTTGCTGACTGCGCGTAATAATTCGTTCCACGTGCTCAGTTTGTTTGAGAAAACTTTAACTGTTTTTTTTACCAATTTAACCTTCCCTGGACTTCCACAAGTAATTCTAAACCAAAAATCGTAACTACGAAACCCTTAATGGGCGAGCCCGACTCGCACACAGCCACTTTATTTTGAAATATCTGCAAACTTTGCAATTTATGGGAGACGCGGGTAAGTGCCAGTGCTTAAATCTAATACATGTAAAAAATCTGTTACAATGTATGACAGAGATAAACTCTGAAAGTACTTAACCAACCTTGATATCTTTTAACTATCAGTAATATGACTCAAATAAGGCAAATGTTAGTTTTAAACGTAAACTACTTACGTATTTTTTTTTCACATTATTGAGAAGGATTCCCGTGGCATGTGATTGATTTTAATATGAGGCCGAAACCAGGGGTAACATCTAGTATATGAGTAAATAAAACTAATCGCAGACTTCTATTATCGTGATATTGCCAATAAGTTTTTACTACTAAAGGTATTTTGTACATGATGACCGATGACAGATGGTCCAACCATCTGTGGCTATAAAACTCGACCCTCCAAATTGAGCAATATTAGGAACAAAGGCAAGTATGTTTTGGGACTAGTTATAGTAGGGGAGCTCGCGATGCTAAATGTGCAGTAACTCCAGCGTCACGTTAAGCCTTTGGACTTTGTTGAATTAATAGTAGATGTAAAATAAGCCTTCATTTTACTTAAGCGGAATTAGCAAAATAAAGGCTTATTTTACATCTGTTATAATGGATTTCCGCAAAGTAACGCATTATTTAACACAAGAATCAATAGTAGATAAATTAGATAGACCACCCTATACGCGTGTGTCTATATAGTCTTGATACATAATGGAGATGTTTAACATGGCACAGGATATCTCTCAATTTTAATCTGACGCGCCTTAATTAGTGCAAAAAAAACCTCTTGGACTCCCCGACTATTACAGTTGTTGCACAGATTTTGTTTCTGTCATTTTTGGATGAAAAATGTATTGGATTTATAGGTAATTGTGTAGATTTATTTTTATTTTTCTTTTTATGATAAAAAATCGAGCAATCGATCTCCTAATTAAAGACAAAACCATGATGTGTAGACTCCTTAGATATGCGTTGTTCTATTACCTTAACGATAGTGCTAAACACTGTCATTATGATAGTAGAAATAAGTAAGTAATTTTTGGTTGGCTGTCAAATTTTACATGAAGTAGTGCTATCATCTCTTTGGTTTTGTGGTCCAGTTGAAATGCCAACTTAGTGTAGGTTGTAACAAAATGTAGGTTGGATTTCTAGGTTAAACAACTCAAAATGTGTTTTGTTATATTCTAATATAAAAAAAACAACGTTGACTAAGATTTGTTATGCGCCCAATTGGCGATAGGTTTGCCACATGTCATATTAAAAGACTAACGGCTGAACTCAGTAATGTCTATTAACATTTAATTTATCGTTAAGTTTCAATTTGGTTTAGAAAATGTCGACCTAATGACTGATTAAAAGGTAATTGACATCTCTGAGGGCGGACGTAAGCATTTTCGGCTAATTATAGGTGTCATGAATGTAATTTTACCTACTTCATGAAAAATACGTGAAAATACTCCTTTATAACTTTATTCAATAACTACTAAATCTTTTAAAGCTTGGTAAAAAATAGCTTAATAATATTTCAATGTCAGTTTTCTTAGTAGCAGTCAGTTTTCCCAGATTAATACTAAATCTCTACCTCTTTAAAAGAATTGAAACCACTTTTCTTCACGCAATTCACTTTAGCAGTCTTTACCTAATAGTCAAGATAAATGGTGCTCAGACATGCAAAATATTCACTAGTCTCGAGAATTTTTACAAGGCCAATATTTATTATGCCATTTATCAAATGGCCATTTGAATATTCAGCAAATAATCAATGTAATAGTCTTACATTTTTTATTATTATGCTATACGTATGTTTCGTTTTACCAAAGACCAATAAGAGACATATAAATGTTAACAATATAAATATTAACATTATCATTCTGTCTATAATTCTAATATTTTTTTTCTCTTGGGACACGCTAAGACCTTTATGTCATGCTGCCACATCTTTCGTACTGGTAAACACTTTTTCTTGTTAATAATTTTCAATTTCAGTAGGTATGTTATTTTATTTGTTTTTTTTTCATTTACTTCTTCAGTTTCTTAATATATAGTTATGGCTTTTATACAATGTCATGTCTTCAGTAAAGGGGTGGCCACCTTACTTAAGCTCATTTAGTGAGAATTGGCGGGAAAGAGGAAACTTACGATACTTTTTGTTTCATCAATACGTCACTTGTGCACTTTCACTTAACAAAATTCATTGAGAAAAACTAGGTCCATCTTTTCTCTGAATGCCACCAATACTCAACTCCAAAAATTTTTTCGCAAATTTTACCCGACATTAAAAACAACTAAAACTAATTAAGCTCTGTTGATGCTAACTAAGTGGTACGAATTTGTTGCTTCATTGTACGGGAGAAAAATGTGATTGGGTACGATAGGGTTGGTTCTTGGCATGTCTCTGCAAAACCTCTTTAACACATAAAATTTAAAACTTGCCTATCATTTCAGGCTGTTTTAAATGCCTGCCGATATAATGACAGTGTAAAGTTCCGGTCCGGCAGGTAGGGCAGCCGGTAGACTTGCATAATTGGCCTAACATCACAGCCATAGGGTAACCAGATATCCTTTACATCTATGGTATTTGCAAGCCACGGTTATCTCATACTATCAGATGAGCTATGTGTTCTTGAAGTATCTAAAGTACTATGTTTTTTTATGACTTTGGAAGGCAAACAAGCAGACGGATTTCCTGATGGTAAGAATTTCTCGCCGCCTAGAGACACCAAAGGTGGTAATGGTGCGTTGCCAACCTGAGGCCGGGATGTTAGGCCTCGAGCAAAAGTAAGTTTACCGGCTACCTTACCCTCCGAACCGGAACACGTCATGACGTTATGACGGCAGGTATAGATAAGGCGGTGGTACCAATCCGGGTGAGTCGCTGCGAAACTCTACCACCTAGTCAGATGTCACGATATTAGTGACGGTAAGCCTATGCTCGCCTTTTACGCACTGCCTGACTGGAAGGCAGATGGTCGATTCTGCAAAGGAGCCCGGATCAGCACAGGGTTTATTAAAATTACGCTTCTGGTCAATAATATAATATTTGAAATAATATCGATTTAACCAGTCTGCCATTTGGACATATTTTATTATCCTATTAAGTTACATTTGAACCCGTTTAACATTATCTTTTCATTTCCTTTTAGGCGATGTAATTTTATACATCCCTTTTGTTCGATTCACTTTTCCTTGTCGATATCGGTTATGGAATTTGATATTAAGATTATTAGGAAACGGTCCTTTTCACCTTATTATTATATTTCGTTTTCTTTTTATAGTATAGAAATGCGACAAGGGTATGTCATTTTTGATGATAAACTAACGTGGTGTGAATACTAAAAGTGTAAGTGTTATTTTTTATAGTTAGACTAGCTGACCCAGCAAACTTCGTATCGCTTGACATTAATGCTTCGACAGTAGCGCAGTCTGTTGGATCCGATGTGAAACGTTCCAAAATCAACAACGACTTATTATTAAAATATTAATTAAAAAAACATTTTCCAGGAGACCAAATTGTGAATCTAAACCATTCCCTTGAACACGCACAAAAACTTTCATTAACATCGGTCCAGCCGTCTAGGAGTTCAGTGACATACACACTCACAGAAAAATTATATATTTCTCTTGATGATACGAATTGCAAAATAGTACCTATGTATATTTTGTGGTAACTTTTAGACACCATTCGTCTTATTAATAAACACGAAGTAGAGTACTTCAAGGTTTAGCCTGGTATTATAGTTCTCATAATGTGATACAGACTATAATAGCAAATAAATTTTACTCCTACGTTAGTCTACGTTCATTAATAGGACGACATAGGTTTTACTGTTGCAATGTTATGCCCGGGATCTGAGGCAACGTATACAGGTCTACTCTCAAGTACGAAAAAGGATAATGGCGAGCATTGAGCTACTGAGGCTATTTTTTTTTATGTTATAGGAAGGCAAACAAGCTGACGGATTTCCTGATGGTAAGAAATTCACGCCGCCTAGAGACACCAAAGGTGGTAATGGTGCGTTGCCAACCTAAGGTCGGGATGTTAGGCCTCGAGCAAAAGTAAGTTTACCGGCTACCTTACCCTCCGAACCGGAAAACGTCATGACGTTATAGCGGCAGGAATAGGTAAGGCGGTGGTACCAATCCGGGCGAGTCGCTGCCAAACTCTACCACCTAGTCGGATGTCACGGTGCTAGTGATGGTAAGCCTATGCTCGCCTTTTACGAGCTGCCTGGCAAGGAAGGCAGATGGTCTATTCTACAAAGGAGCCCGGACCAACACGGGGGAAAATTATAATATTATGACAGAAATAGTTAAGGTGGCGATATTAAGACGAGCTGCTGGACATCACTAACCACTCGGTGTGAAGTGGTCAAAAGTTGCTCGAATTGGTTAGTGTAAACGTCAGTTCTTTTCTTTGAACTTGGCCTGAAATGCTGCAGTCTGAATACATAGACTGTCCAGAAAGTAAGCAAATTACGAGCACATGCTTGTGTTATGGGTGTTAGCCACCGACTCTTATGCATAGAGATATACATAAATAGATACCAGCCAAACACCCAGGCTCGGAAATGCAGACCTTTTTTGTAATATTGGAAAGCAAACAAGCAAGGTTACTGTTGGCATGAAACTCACTCCGCCTAGGTACAGCAAAAGCTGTAATAATGCGTTGCCAACCTGAGGCCGGGATGTTAGACCTCGAGCAACAGTAAGCTTACGGGCTTATCCTCCACCCGGAACACGTCAACGGCAAGCACTGACGGCCGACAGACGGCGGCATCTAAATGTTTAGGAATCAAACAAGAGCCTTGCGGCTAGTCGGTGGAGTAAGACGTGTTAGGTAACTCATCGACCAACGAGGCGGTAAATTAATAATAATTACATACAAACATACATCACGCAAAGTCCCTTACGGGGTAGACAGAGAGTATCAAGTGCTTCCTCCAAATTCATTTTCCTTATCAAAAATACATTCGCCTCTGTGGTCTAGCGGTTCAGTTGTCGGACTTGACTCCATGAGGTCCCGGGTTCAATTCCTGGGTCGGGCAACAAAAAGAAAATTGGATTTTCAATTTTCTAATAAAAAAAACGTTGCTCGGAATTGGATATGTGCCCGGTTGGCGATAGGCTTGCCACCTATCTCATTGTGGGACCTAGTATCTTCGGCTAGTCGTGGGTGCCCTGGTTGTGCCTCTGCCTACCTCTTCGGAGATATGGGCGTGAAGATACTTATCAAAAACACGCCAGTTTCGGGGACGCTTGACACTATCTTTAGATAGCACCCGATCGATTTGATCGTGGAATGTAAACCTAGGTCTCTCCGGGTACCTAAATCCATCAACATTCGCATGTGTATCTACTTTGTCAATCTTTCATCTGTCATTCTATCTAAACCGACCACCATGAGGGTTGGTGATACGGAACAGAATACCCTATGTCAGGAGACCTTAAAGACCTAGCACCCTATGTCCCTAAGGCCCTAGATGCCTACCAGCCCTAGCCCTAACATAAGGTTTAATATATACTTATATAGATAAGTGCGGGATGTCTGTACCAATAGACCTACGGTAGCAGACGGAACCCTACGAGTAGGATAGGTGGTAAGGAGGTGGTGATATACTCAAAGCAGATCAAGCAGGCTCACTTGACCAATTAAGGACTTGGAGGTGTCTTCGCCACTTTGAGGGGATGGTAAATAAGACAAGAACCAAGGTTCTAATCTGATTTATTGAGAGAAATCTGAAGTATATATACAAGTTACACCGACACACACATTCATACAAAGATCTTTGTATTCTATCCGTGTAAATTGTGGATGCAGCATCTTTTAGTGGTGAGACACCAGGACGTGCTCATATGTGAACTCCGCTGTCCTCCTTTCAATGGCGTACAGCAGTTGCTTGTATGTTTAATGTGACTTTGGTCACGTTGAACACTATCTATATGACCGAAACTTCGGGCATAAAGGGCATAGGTACTCTATGCCCTTTCTCATTTTAACACCAACACTTTTTTTTAAATCCCATTATTTCTCGGATCTCACTGTTACGAATGCGGTCAACGAACGTAGATTTTCCGTGGCGCTAATTACGATGTTAATATTTCTTTATTACCAACTACGAATTTAATTATAAATCCTAAGATGAATCTAATAATCAGTAATATGACATAGAACTGCAATTAGGTGTATGCTAACGTTAATATGATGTCGGTTAAGACGGATCATCGGCATTAACCGGAGACATTATCTCCACTGCATATTGCCTTATGAGATTTCCCCGTCAGTTATCCCAGTCTAGCTTGTAGACTAAATTGTATTTATCACGCTATATTATACTACTATTATTACTATATTACTGATATTTCAACTTAGATAAGGAATTAAACCCAAAACATTACGCCATTGGAGCTAGTGATTTGTGTGAAGTATTTTCTTAAGCGTCGATGGAAAAAAGGACTAAGGTGTGTGTGTGTGCGTGCGTGCGTGCGTGCGTGCGTGCGTGCGTGC
>NJDD01002024.1:0-13259 GCA_002245505.1 Calephelis nemesis | reverse complement strand
GTGCGTGTGTGTGTGTGTGTGTGTGCGCGTGTGTGTATGTGCGTGAGTTCGTTTGTGGTGCGTGCGTGTGATTTTTTTATTTTAAGATGGCGCGATCGGGGTTGTTTTGAGCTACATTATATTCAGTGTTAGTCGTCTATTGAAACCTGTCTTTTAACCGTGTTTAATTAGACGACTAAAAGTGAGGTGAATTTTTTTCTTTTCTTTAAAAAATACCTGCAATTAATGTCTATCACGGTACAAATGGTAAAACTAAAATATCTTTACTTGCAATGGCAAAATTCAAGGCTGTATTTTTAAAATGTTATTGATTTAATTTGCATATTCGTTTTACCTAATGACGTTGATGAAAATTACGTGACGACAAGAATGATATGAAAATGAAAAATACTTATTTGCGGAATATGTGAGTTTAAAAAGATTTTATTTATTTATTTATTTTTATTTTATGATATTGGCAGGCAAACAAACAGACGGATTTTCTGGTGGTAAGAAATTCACGCCACCTAGAGACACCAAAGGTGGTAATGGTGCGTTGCCAACCTGAGGCCCGGATGTTAGATGTTTTACAAAATTATTTAAGCATACCTACTGATAAAATTTACTTCCTTATGGTATGCACATATTTTAACATTTATAAAAACTAGTTGATTTAATTACATGTTTTGATTTTCAACTTTTATATTAATTTTAGGGTTAATTATTAATTACAAATAATTTTAAAATTTAAATTTCACCTTACATTACTACCATCTGTAAACCTGGCTGGATAACAGTGGGTAGGCATTAAGACTTTGTTAATTACCTTCACAAAACTACGAGTATCTGAAAGAGAGATCGGCAAACTAGAGGGAATGAACAATATTTGGAAAAACATCAGGTTCATTGTTAGAAGTGTAACCTCTAGTAGTAGACTATAGCCTCATGGTAATGTCTAATGATTTTGAATTACTTGTTTTTTTTAAAGTAGTAGGAAACACACTTACTCCCGCATATCAGGTTAAATTATAAAACATTGTATGTACTAATTAGCATGCAATAAAACCACTAACTTTTATCTGACTTGCTCGAGTATATTTTCAAATCAATTCAAATTAGACAGCCTTTTTTAATGTCAAATCTTCAAAAGCATTAAGTTCGCCTTTTGTAAAGACTGATTTTGCTTGGTGTACCAGTCCTGGATTCGTCAATAGGCAATATAGGCCGCTGCCTAGGGGCGACAACGTCTTAGGGGCGCCAGACTTTAGATATAGAGAAAACTATCAGCTACTTTAGAAAGGTACCCATGTACCTACCTGAGGTACACAGGGCGGAGGAAATAAAGTGGCCTACACTCGGGAAAAATATAAATCCGGCACTGTGGTGTATAATAATTATAAATGAATAAAATGAATTCTTTCTTCTTTAAAATTTCAACTTTATAGTGTATATACCTACGGCTTTACTAATAAAACTTTTACACTAGCGTATACAAGATGTATGAAAAATGTATAGGAAAAATACAACTAAAAAAATTGACACAAAGGATGAACTCGTACACAAACTATAAGCGACAATAATGTTCGTTTAAATTTATGCAAACTTTACACTCGCCGACATTTTTGTTTAAGGCTTGTGTAAGGCTACAATTAATGTCTGAATCGCCTCTGCGGTCTAGCGGTCCGGTATCGGACTTGACTTTTTGAAGTCGCGGGTTCGATCCTCGGTTCGGGCAACTACAAAGGCGATATTTTAAAGTTTTCTCATAACAGCATGGCTGTCCAGGACCGGATATGTGCATGGTTTACCACCTAGCATATTGTGGGACCTATCTACCTTTGTCTAATCTTAGATTTCCTGTTTTTGTGTCAACTTCTAAGATGTAAAGATACTTATAATTTATTCATGTCTAATAAATTGTAAATGAATGAATTAGTAAACATTTAAGCCAGTTTAAGTTGTGTACTTGTCCAACGTTATATCCAGTATAATTTACTGCTTTTTATGGAAGTGCCTCTGCAATATCGTAGCTGAAGTTACTAAGTGACTCTTGCGAGTGAGTTAATTAGCTGAGTTGTTTTAAATTTTTACTTTTCGTAAAATCTGCAAATGGAAATAAAATTAACTATTTTTAATGTCAAGATTAAACGTTGCAATTAAAATTATTGCGAAATAGCGACATAATACATTGTGCCAAAATGGCGGAAAGTAACAGTATATACATTCTTCAATAAAACTCAGTGGTGATTATGATTTGTATATTATTTCCACGATTTACAGGAGTAATAGTATGGTATATTCTTCAATAAAACTCAGAGGTAATTATAATTTGTAAGTTATTACTACGATTTACAGGAGTAATAGTGTTGTACATTCTTCAGTGAAACTCTACGGTAATTATAATTAGTATATTATTTCCATGATTTACACAAGTAATAGTATTGTACATTCTTCAATAAAAATAAATATTTATTTAAAAAATATTTACAGGAGTAATAGTGTTGTACATACTTCAATAAAACTCAGAGGTAATTATAATTTGTATATTATTTCCACGATTTACAGAAGTAATAGTATTGTACATTCTTCAATAAAACTCAGAGGTAATTATAACTTGTATATTATTTCCACGATTTACAGGAGTAATAGTATTGCACATTCTTCTATAAACCTCAAAGGTAATTATAATTTATATATTATATCAACGATTTACAGGAATTTCTCCAACCTTAGTGAATGTTTTTCTTGATTATTTGTATGAAAATTTGTATTTGTTACTAGACGACCCGGTGAACTTCGTATCGCTAGACATTAACAGCTACTATAACATTTGGTATGAAAAAAAGTATGTGCTGTTTTTCCCATTTTTCTGCAATTTTCCAGGTTAATCTCTTCATAAGAACCTTTTCCAAACATAAGCCAACACAACAAAAAAATATTGAGCAAAATTGGTCCATTCGTAGTTCCCTTATATCAAAATTTAGCAGCCTTTTGAAAGTATCGCTATAAAATACTATTTTATCGTACACCTCACAAAAGAAATACAATAATACAAATAAATACATTAATTTTACCTTTAATCAAGTAGGTACGTTGTAAAGTACGGAGAACATTACTTATTTATGTATTTATGTATTAGCCATGGCTTGTTTTAAGGGTTAGATACCTTACCTAATTTTTTTTAAATCTAATTTTAGTTGGTATTTGATTTGCCAACTAGATCACAGGTGCTTGACTGCTGTGCAGGAATTTGTTAGGACAAGGATTTTATTTTGATCTTATGTTAAGTACAATATAATTAAGGCGCAGTGGAACTGCAAAAACCGACTTCGATTTCACTAAGTAAATCATCTACGTACATAAGTTAAGTATTTTCCTCAATTTCTCTTGGACTCCACTGTCAGACCCTGATTTTGTGTCAATGGTGGTCCTATTACTCCTACCCTAGGAAGTACCTACGCTCTTTCAAATAAAAAACGACGGGTTGAACTGGCAGAAGTGAAAACTTGAATATTAACGTTGATGTTTTGGAATGGTTAGGGGAATAATTTTGCACGAATAGCTTTAATTATCAGTATGAAAGTTCTATCATTTATGTGGTAAAATCACAATGTTCATTTATTGCGCTTTCGTACACAAATATTACAACACGAATATTCGCGCAAGCGCCCTGCGCCGTCTCACGAATCTTCATTCAGCTCACGTGTCCTGACGCGAGTTTAGAAGTTTTTACCCATTCCGGAAAAAGTGCGCAACGTACTTTCACTTCAAAAATAATGTGTGAAACCGGTTTAGAAATAACGGGGAAATAGATAAATACTAAAATATGAAAATCAAACGTAACTTTCGGTTGAAAATTGACAAAACACTAAAATACTAACACATAAATACATGTAATGTAAATAAGAATAGACCATCTGCCTTCCTTGCTAGGCAGCTCGTAAAAGGCGAGCATAGGCTGACTAGGTGGTAGAGTTTGGAAGCGACTCGCCAGGATTGGTACCACCGTCTTCCCTATTCCTGCCGCCATAACGTCATGACGTGTTCCGGTTCGGAGGGTAAGGTAGCCGGTAAACTTACTTTTGCTCGAGGCCTAACATCCTGACCTCAGGTTGGCAACGCACCTTTGGTGTCTCTAGGCGGCGTGAATTTCTTACCAACAGGAAATCCGTCTGCTTGTTTGCCTTCCTATAACATAAAAAAATACATGTTAAGACAGAAGCGATCCTCCTCCTTTCATTTTTAATTAGTAAAAAAAATCCGGCGCAATGTAGAAAGAGACCATCCACAGCTGGAAGTGCTATCTACGTTTATCCAGCGGTTGTGTTATGGCCTCGTGACCATATTCAACGAAAATCCTTTGAAGTATTAAAGTTTCAGTTTAATATAACTCGAACAATAGCACGACCCGAGCTCCGCTACGACAATACCAAAGTTCTCATTCTTATTCTCGGTTTTGTATTTATGCTGAACCATTTTGTTACACCGCTACAATCCCTTTACCCAAGGGACAGGGTCTCAAACTTGTATTATTAACTATCGACATTTGAAACGGTCTTACATTTAAATTTATATTACAAAATTGCGAAACGATAATAGAGCTGTATCTAGATTTTCGATAGTCCGTTTTATATGTTTCGTTTTGAATTTTCGTGGCATTTTCCTTATTCAAAATTCTACTATATACTATATGCTTATTGAAAATTTTCTAGACAAAATGAGATAAGCTCTTTGTTATTTGGATTTGTGTCTTTTTCTCGAATACTTTCGAATCGATACGAGTAGGTATTTTAATATACTTTGTTAAGTTATACAAGTATATTGAAATGCTAAATTAAAAAAAATGGGCGGCTTTCTCGTTGGTAATAGACAAAAGTCGCTATGTTACAATCAAGTCTACTAGCTACCCTTTCTTTTCCAACGGAACACTACAACCTCAAACACTAAGATAATGTCTATGTTTTACAATAAATTTTATTATATTTCTGATTATTAACAGAATAACCAAAAAAGACATTCAAAACGCTTGCAATAAATGTGAAAGTGTCGTTTTTCTTTTGTTTGTTTGTGTGTTTGTTCCGTTTCCACGACAAAGCAGTTAAACTAATTTTCAATGAATTCGGGGATAGAAACTGATAAAATCTGGATTTTTTTTAAATTTCTAACGGTGTTTAACCTAGAAAACCTGTGTTTAACCTAGGAATACTGGATGAAAATATACCTCTTGAACTCAAAAACTGAAAACCAACTCATATTTCATTAAAAAATCGCGATTTGATAATTCCTTTTTCAAACGATCATAATTACGAGTTTGTCCCAGATTTTACTGTGATCGGACATTTTTTGTATTCAGCATGTCGATGATTAAAATAATTTAAAATGTATTCTTAATTAAGTTAAACTCAAAAACCTCTGCCTGATCTTTATTAGGAAGTAAAAAAATCATTAAAATCTATTTGCTGTGTTTTATCAACGTAAGTAAAAGAAAGAGACAACACAATTTTAGTGCTGTCAGATTAGTCTGTACACATCTACAGGCGTTTAATCTATTATTCGTAAAACGTTTAAAAACGTTAATTTGACTTGTCTAAAATTTTTCTTTATAATATAATATTTTGTTTTTGTTTCATTTGAAAAAGATAATATAAGTTTAGTTTGTGAACATTAAAATCACTACCACTGTTCAAATAATAAAAAAACAGTTGTGCTATCGTAAAAGAAGACGGTCATAGTTTTTTTTTCTAAATTGTTGATGATGAAAATTAGTTAATGCAGGTGGCGCTTAGTTCAGTTCTGTTCAGTTGAATTGCACAAGTGAAATATTTATAAAGAAATTAGTGAATCGTGTAATTCCTCGTTGTCGCCAAGTCTCGCTGAATGAGCTCGAATAAAGAGGCCACAGCTTTACTCAAAATCCTGACGTTACACTTTGTAACGACATATGACTGTATTATAAGAAACTGAAGAAGTAAAATGTATATAAATAAAAAGAAAAATAATTTATTAATACGGAAAACGTGGCAGTATGGGCTAATAGGCTTAGCTTGACCCAGGAATTGATCATTAAAAAAAAACATACGGAAGACATAACAGCATGGCCTAAAAGTAGCCTTAACCGGCCCCAGAAAGGGAAAAATTAACCAATAATTAAAGATAAAAAAAACGACAAAAATCAGTCGAATTGAAAACATTTCTAGAGATTTTTGAAGCGTGTTTGAGACAGAGATTTTTAAATATTATACATCCTATTTATCCGATTAATCATGAATAATAAAACCATAAAAGAGTAGAACCCGGATAGCATCTAAAACTTTACGCTTGTTATGGAAATTTCTTTAATATAGGTTCTTATAATTAGCTATTAAAATATATCTCGCCTGCTTGTGGGTTCGCATAGTCAGGGAAGGAGATTAAATTATCATCATAAATTTCCAAGTTCCGCAAATTGCGTGTTGTAAGGAATAATGCGCAACCTCCTTGTAAGTTAACTGCGGTGATTTTAAGTCCGTTATTAACTAGGCTTATGTAAAAAACCATCCGTAATGTTATACGAAGGGTTTGTATTGTTTTACATGGGGAGACGGAAAACGAGGGGTGTTATAAGTTTGACGTTTCTCTCTCTCTTTGTGTGTGTATATATGTGTGTATGAATGTGTGTATGTGCGTTTGTGCGTGCATGAGTACTCGTGTGTGTGTGTCTGCGTGTGTGTTGTTGTGCATGTGTGTCTTGCTGTCTCTGGCATCTTGGATGACATATTCAGCGGATGGACGTACTTTAATGCGTGTTTTTTGGCTTTTTGGAGTCTTCGCATCATTACGTATTATAGGTTAGAGTTCATTAATTTTTTTCAATTTTAAGATTATTTTAAGATTACAGCCTAGTTTTTACCTCGCGATCCGTAAATCTTTGGAACGGAAAGTTTTACACAATAATGTCTTTAAAATATGCTCTAACGTCACTTTCTACGTTCAATATGACTTTGTTAAAGTTAAGCTGTATTTTTTTTTCAATGTTAAAATAATTTTATTTTAATTGATATTTTACGAATTATATTTATTTTTCATTTAGGAGGTATTATCCCACATAGACACACATACACGCACATACACAGATATGTCAGACTTATAATAACTTATTCCGTCGAAGTTCAAAAATACCCTCAACATGTTTTAATTATATTATAATATTAGTTACTAGCCGACCCTGTGAACTTCGTACTGTTTGACATTAACAGATACTAATAGTTTAGACGGATTAAAATTATTAGATATAATTATGAAGTAAATATTCAAATGATCAGAACTTATTTTCTTCTTTATCAGATTTTGACATAATAAAATTTCGACAACGCAACGCTCCTAATTTTATGTCATCTAAATGTGAAAACCGCGATCACATAACGGATGTGAACAGGAGTTTCGAAGATATAACGTACCAGATAATCAGACAGACAAAAATTTTAAAACTTGTTTTTTTTTGGTTTCTGTTACTTTACTAAACGTTCCCTATTAGTTTTTTGGAAAAATATTTAATTTAAGAAACTCATGTATAGACACCCGATTTTTACTATATTGATAAAGGGGATATAGGCTAAAATTATTACGTAAGAATTATTCCGATACAAACAGGATGATGCTGCGGCGAAGTTTGACTTTTGCCATTTGTTATTTACGAATCAGGAGAGTGAACAACAACATCCTGCATTGTGCTTACATCGGTATTGTAAAAGTTACAGATGCTGTGATGTTTCATTTTTACTGATTTTATGACAGCGGGTTTTATATGCTCGGATACTTTGATAGCTCGAATTGATTTTCGACGTTGCGTCTTATTGGGTAGGGTTGAATGTTTCATAAATAAATATATTTCAGGATCTTTTCCAATGCCTCGAGCTTTTGGCATGAATCATTTCGTGGAATATTTTATTTAGTATATAATGTGTATACATATCGCCTCCGTGGTCTAGCGGTTCAGGTGTTGGACTTGACTGCATGAGGTCTTGAGTTCGAATCTCGGGTCGGGCTACACAGTCTATAAAATAAATCAATCTTGGAATACTTTTTTTATGATATTGGAAGGCAAACAAGCAGACAGATTTTCTAAGGTAAGAAATTCACGCCGCCTAGAGACATCAGAGGTGGTAATGGTGCGTTGCCAACCTGAGGCCGCGATGTTGGGCTTCGAGCAAAAACCCGGTGAAGTTGTAAAAACCGCAAGGTTGGCAACACATTAGTCATTCCAAAAAAAGGGCCTCGAGCAAAAGTAAGCTACCTTATCCTCCAAACCGTAACACGTCATGACGTTATGGCGGCAAGAATAGGTAAGGCGGTAGTATCAATCCGGGTGAGTCGCTGCGAAACTCTACCACCTAGTGAGATATCACGGTAATAGTGACGGTAAGCCAATGCTCGCCTTTTACGAGCTACAGATGGTCTATTCTACAAAGGAGCCTGGACCAACACTTTAGTCTACAATTATTAATAAGACGGCTAGGGATAAAAATGTAGTCAACGTTTTTAAAGATACAAAAAAAGAAACGAATATTTTATTAATAAAAAAATTGTCAATGAAACTCGGATTGAACATGTCTTATTTATACTAAAAATTCAAGCTCCTTTAGAAGAGCTAAATTTCATCTCTTTTTATGTTTTGACATAAAAGTAATGACAAGTGAATATTAATTGGGGATTAAATGAATGAATGTAACAATGGTACGTAAATATAAATAAGACAATCGAAAGCCAATACTGCAAAGAATTTTAATTGGCAACTTGTCGAATGCGAACAAAACCTATTTTTGACATCTGCAGCGCGTAATTAAGGCATTCCCTTTGAAAGTTTTAAACGATTTCCGCAATAAAACAGGTTTTCTAAATTGTACTAAATTGAAACGTATTGGGAATCGAATAAAGTCATTTAACTATTACTTTAGTTAAAGAAAAAGAAAGTATCTTCACGCCCATATCCCAAAAGAGGTAGGCAGAGAAGTGTACGAAGAGAGGAAGAGACACGAGAAGTCCCACAATGTGACAAAAAAACCAAAATCTGATTTGATTTTGGTTTTTTTTCACATTGTGGGACTTTTTATTCGATGTAGGTACATTATATAGAGAATATATCGTCATAAACTTACAACGTCATAATTCATATCAAGAATACTTTTAAGTATGTTATATGATATAATATGATAGGTGGCAAGCCTATCGCCAACCAATATGTATAAAAAATCCACACATTTACATCGGGCAGATATCTAATCCTGGACAGTGCAATTTAATTAAAAAATTGAAAATATAAATTTTCCAAGTTTCTTTTTTTGCCCAACCCGAGAACCTGGGACCTTAAGAAGTCAAGTCCGACGCCGGATCACTAGACTATAGAGAATTTATCTAGTGTCTTTTAATGGTTTGGTAGCCGTATGGTGTAAAAGATTTGACATTTTCGTCTCCGTCTGAATGCCACATCCACTTTATCACAAAACTATTAGGACTTCTTATTAGTAAGCATAAGTATGGTTATGGCAGCTGAAATTGCTAAGCGGTGGATTCCTACATAAGCAAGTTGCAGTACAGCACTCTAGGTACCACTAGTGGTCATCGGAGATATGGGCGTGAAGAAACTTACTTACTATATTATTTTCACATCCATATCCCTGAAGGGGTAGGCAGAGGCACAATCAGCGCACCCACTACTAGCCTACAACGTAATAGGTGGCATGCCTATCGCCATCCGAGCACATGCCCAATCCCGGGCAACGTTATTTTGTTTAGAAAATCGAAATAGATATTTTCAATTATTATTGCTGCCTGACCTGAGGTTTGAACTTATGACCTTAAGAAGTCAAGTTCGACGTCGGACCAGTCGTCGTATATATATATTTATGATAATGGAAGGCAAACAAGTAGACGGACATCCTGATGGTAAAAAATTCACGCCGCTTAGAGATACCAAAGGTGGTAAGGGTGAGGACAACACAACCTGAGGCTGGGATGTTAAGCATCGAGCAAAAGTAAATTTACCGGCTACCTTACCCTCCAAACTGGAACACGTCATGACGACATGGCGGCAGGAATAGATAAGGCGCTGGTACCAACCCGGGCGAGTCGCTGCGAAACTCTACCACCTAGTAGGATGTCACAGTGATAGTGACGATAAGCCTATGCTCGCCTTTTACGAGCTGCCTGGCAGGAATGCAGATCGTCTATTCTACAAAAGAGCCCGGACCAACACGGGGAAAAAATACATTATTTTATTTATTGTAAAATGTAACTTAATATACTGAGATAATCTCGGTAAATGAAACAAGAATAAATTGATTGACATAAAATAAATTTACATAAAATACCCGGAACTATCAAATTTTATAGAAATCGCTTTTTGTATTTCCGAGAAACCAATTGCATTTCATGTCTATTAATATTGAGATAGTTTCATTTCATTTGGTCCGGGCTCCTTTGCAGAATAGACTATCTGCCTGCCTATCAGACAGCTCGTAAAAGGCGAGCATAGGCTTACCGTCACTAACACCATGACATCTGACTAGGTGGTAGAGTTTCGCAGCGACTCACCCGGATTGGTACCCTTACCTAATCCTAAAGCCATAACGTCATGGCGTGTTCCGGTTTGGAAGGTAAGGTAGCCGGAAACTTGCCGGAATAACGTTGCCCAATCCCGGGCAACGTTATTTTGTTTAGAAAATCGAAATAGATATTTTCAATTATTATTGCTGCCTGACCTGAGGTTTGAACTTATGACCTTAAGAAGTCAAGT
The DNA here is from genome assembly GCA_002245505.1 of Calephelis nemesis. Classification (NCBI taxonomy): domain Eukaryota; kingdom Metazoa; phylum Arthropoda; class Insecta; order Lepidoptera; family Riodinidae; genus Calephelis; species Calephelis nemesis. The sequence goes on along the minus strand of NJDD01002024.1, from coordinate 2,509 downwards.
TCGACGTCGGACCAGTCGTCGTATATATATATTTATGATAATGGAAGGCAAACAAGTAGACGGATATCCTGATGGTAAAAAATTCACGCCGCCTAGAGATACCAAAGGTGGTAAGGGTGAGGACAACACAACCTGAGGCCGGGATGTTAAGCATCGAGCAAAAGTAAATTTACCGGCTACCTTACCCTCCAAACTGGAACACGTCATGACGACATGGCGGCAGGAATAGGTGAGGCGGTGGTACCAATCCGGGCGAGTCGCTGCAAAACTCTACCACCTAGTCAGATTTCACGGTGTTAGTGATGATTAGCCTATGCTCGCCTTTTACGAGCTGCCTGGCAAGAAAGGCAGATGGTCTATTCTGCAAAGGAGCCCGGACCAAAACGGGGGAAAACTGTGCAGTAACTTACCTAACTTTTCAATATTCCTATTCCGATGTGCTTGTCATAATGACAATGTCATATTCCGGTTCGGAGGGTAGGGTAGCTAAAGGTGTCTAAAGGCCGCGATTGTCTCTTACCATAAGGGGAGCCATGTGCTTGTTCGCTGACTTCAGCTATAAAAAAGTCTCGGGTTTGATCAAAGAAGGGTATGTATATAAGTGATGAAGCGGTAGCCAGTAGATTTGCGCAAAACGCCTAAAACCATTGCGATAAGGCAGCGATGCACCTACAACATCTGTGGTATCTATAGGCTGCAGCTATCTCTTTCCTTAAGCCTAACCGAGTGCTTGTTGCTGTATTTTGACATAAAAAACTACACATCTAGAGAAAAAATTGTTAAAATCGGTTGAGTAGTTGAGGTACATCGTGTACATATGACGAGACGTTTATTTTATTTCCATTAAGATAATATAAGATAATTATGAGATAAGTCGCCCATTGGTCGAAGTTCGACCATAATACATTTTAATATATTTTTGATAAGAACGCCATCTTTATTTATTAAGACCAACTATTTGGCTTCCAACTTTATGAATATAGTTTGTGCGCCATCTGTAATATTTTATGGTTAACATCAATATATTAGTTTGTGTGTGTCAAATGCGTGGTAGTATGTGTAAAGTTTCATTTTAGATTTAATGCACTTTATAAGCATTATTGAAAAATATTAGCGTTAAGCACTTCTCCTATACATAAACTATAATTGTGCTAAATTTCATACTCCTCCGTCCGCGCAGTTTTCTTAAAAAGAGATCCAAAGCTCTGCTTCATGTATTAATATTGTGATTAAGATTATATGTATACTAACAAGGATATCTATAAATATAAAAGAAAGTGGTGTTAGTTACACTATTTATAACCCAAGAACGGATGAACAGATTAGGCTGAAAAATGGCTGGGTCTTAGCTTAAACCGGGAGAAGGATAAAAGATACTTTTTATCTTTCTCAATTGTGAGGAAGCTGGGAAAAACAAAAATTTAATTTTTCCTATACAAGTTCAGGGCGGAAGGAAGTTCGCGGGAACAGCTAGTTTAGAATGAAGAGTCTTTTCACCCGACGCCTTAAATTATTTAGTTTCCATCGTCACAGAAAAGTTTGGAACTTTCTAGAACGGAGGATTTTCCTCTGCAAATTAACACGTAGCCCTTGGTGCATCGCTTGGCAGGCGAATCCAGCACATCTGAGCCAAACAGGTCATTAATTACTTTAATATTTTGGATGTAGCTGCCTAAAGTTATAAAAATATGATCGTGTTATTTGCATTTTTAATATAAAAAGTAGGATTTTATATTAAATTTAACCACAAGCAGCTTTTGGATTTATTTTTGCTTTGTTGCGCGATAATAAGCCATACACATAGTTAAATTTAAGATGTCTGGTTGCAGTTGAATATATTGACGTACACTTTGAGTTGTACATGTATCTTTCGAATATCGAAAACTAAATCACAAATATTCAAATTTTTTTTATATCGCAAGTCAGCAAGTTTTAAAAATTAAAAAAAAAACGACGGGTTGCACTCCGGGAGTGCTGGCAGAAGTGAAAACTTGAATGTTACCGTTTTGCATTTTTGATATTTTGGAATGGTTATGTAATGATTTTGCACGAATTGCTTTAATTATCAGTATGAAAGTACTATCATTTATGTGGTAGAATACAATATTCATTTATTGCGCTATCGTACACAAACATGATAACACGAACATTCACGCAAGCGCCCTGCGCCTTATTCGCGCAAGCGCCCTACGCCGTCTTACGAATTTTTGTCTTACGAATCAGGTCACGTGTCTTGACGTGAGTTTAGAAGTTTTTACCCATTCCAAAAAAGTGAGCAACGCCAAAAAGTGCACAACGCAAAGTTTTCACAGGACAAATGGAATCTAACCCCAAAATAAGCAAATTATATGCTTGTGTAACGACTATTAGCCAACGACACCAATACATAGATAAACTTAGATAAACACTAGATTAAATTATTAAATACCTAGATCCAGAAATACAGACATCTATTGTTAGAAACTTGAATTCTCATAATGGCAACACCGCTGTCATTATGAGTTGATAC
>NJDD01002023.1:577451-589314 GCA_002245505.1 Calephelis nemesis | reverse complement strand
AGAGGCGAATATTGAACATATAAATAAAATATTTATTAAAAATATAAATAAGTACAGTAATTTAAATGTTATAATGTATTTAATTTCTTTAAATTTAATTAAATATTTGCACACCAAAATTTGGTAGAATATTTTTGTATGCTTAAATGTCTTTGTTATAACTTTTTAACCCACATATTCCGCAAATTAATAACTTTTATTTTGATTTTTTTATTTTCATTTTTACAGGTTATCCTATTTCAAACGGTAGGAAATCTCTTCATGTACATAATTGGAGACATTATTAGCTACGACACCATTAATGTAATTGGTTTCTGCATGCCTGTCATCCATATCGTTGTTTTTATATTAATGCCGGAATCCCCGTCTTTCCTTGTTAAAAAAGGTAAAATGCAGGTTAGTAGAATTACTCACTATAGTTTTATTGATATTCTGTTTTATTATTTAGTTCCAAAAGTGATACCTTACTAGAAAAAAAATTAAATGTAATAAATATATCAAATATTTCTAGAAGAAGGCGTTACTTTGCAGAAATCCGTATACTTAAATTTTCTGCCAAAAATGTGTATACGTAATATGGCGTGACGAAACAGAAAAAAATAGTGCGCTATGAATGAATTATAATTGTCAGGATCGTGAGGTCTGGCACTCGATACTCTCTGCCTACCTCGTAAGGGACTTGGCGTGAAGATATGGGTGTATGTACGTAAATGATTTTATTTTGATTTATTCAAATATTGCCTTGCCGTAATTAAACGTGACAGTTTTTTCTTTCGTTAAAATGAATACTGAGCAAAATAATATTTACACACAATTAAATAATTCGATGTACCTGTTCAAGTAAATAAAATACTAACTTTTCTAAAAATTACAAATATTGACGAATTAAGTATTTTTTAATTAATTATTTGTTCAATTTAGGAAGCTACAAAGGCAATGGCGTGGCTTCGCTGCCGAAGTGAAAATGATAGCAAGTTACAACACGAAGTTGAACTCATAAAAATAGAGCAAGTAAATGATGAAGGAAGTAGCAGTTTCTTACTTAAAACAATTCGTAAGTGTATTCTTAAAACACTCTATTCAGTATGAACCTTCTAAATAATCTAGATGTGACGGTTTCTGGAGCTAACCGAATGTTACATTCATACCTCTGGTATATAATCATCTTAAAAGTGTAAGACAAGAAATAGATAAACACAAAGTTTTATAAATAATTAAAATCAATCATTTACATTTTAAAACAACGAGGAGAAGAAAGATAAGGATTTTGAATTTAATGAAGGAGAAAACAGTAACTATATTCATCATTAAGTAAAAAGACAAAAGAGAAAAGAATGCGCTTCTTTCGCTGATAAGCTACCGAAATAAGAACAAGGGAATTAGTTTTTTAATACTAACAAACTTAAATACTTTATTCGTTTTATGCTTCACTAGTAACACAATATTAATAACACATACAAATAAAATACAAAATATAGTTGGTACTCTATTAACGTAACGTTAATTAAAACGTTTTTGAAGTTTGGAAATGTTCATGTTTGCGATTCCGTGATTAACATTTTAGACGAGAATTTCAAATGTTACAAATTTTAAATCAATATTCACATATGCTTAAGCAATATCCGATTCCTGTTTTTTTCTATCACACATACATGTATTTTATATCTAAAAGACTAAAAATGTAAATAACACTTAAATTAAAAATGCACATGTAATGTACCTAGTTAGGAATTATCTTGATGATGCCAGCTTTAAAATATTTTAGCAAAAATATTTGTATCAAAATCAGTTTATCATTTCCAAATTTACGATATATCAGAGAGACACACATAGACTCGTGAAATATAAAACACACCGCTTTTTCGGTTGGGGCTTGAAAACAGAGTACCGCGCCTTTTTTTGTTATAAAAGCACCCAAACCGTAATAATCCGAAAACAACTTTTTATAGAGATTATTTCAGTTTCTAGAAACATATAAATAAAATAAACGACGGGTTGCACTCCGGGAGTGCCGACAGAAGTGAAAACTTGAACTACTAACGTTGAGCATTTTCATATTTTAGAATGGTTAGGGAATAATTTTGCATGAATTACTTTAACTGTCAATATGCTAGTACTATCATTTATGTGGTAGAATACAATATTCATTTATTGCGCTATCGTTAACAAACATGACAACACGAACATTCGCGCAAGCGCCCTGCGCCGTCTCACGAATTTTCGATCAGGTCACGTGTCCTGATGCGAGTTCAGAAGTTTTTAACCATTCCAATAAAGTGCGCAACGCAGCTAAAGAAGTTTTCACTTCAAAAACTTTGTTTTACTACATGAAATAATTTACTACATAAATTTGCCTAGTGATGATTTCAGGACATAGCAACATTTTTTATTGAAATTGTCGTTAAAAGTGTTTGATCACATTCTTATCATGTATTTACCTATTATTGTACAATCAACTGTTAGTTAAAATCTTAAAGTAAATGTACAATAAATCATTGAAATCTAAGTAAATATAATTAACAAATAAACGAATGTACTATTGTTATCTGTAACATGTGAGTGGAAGAATTTAGCAGTAGCGTGAAATATAACTGTATTTAGTGCGTTAATAATCTGGGTAGTAAAAATATAACGACTTTATCAGTTGATTATACATCTAAATATAAAGCTTCCAAGCTTAAGCAACCGGGACGTATATATATATATAATAATAATAATAATAAATATTACTGGACAACTCACACGAATTGAATCTAACCCCAAAGTAAGCAAATTATATGCTTGTGTCGCCCTTAAGTATTAGTCAACGATATTAATACATAGAAATACTTAAATAGATACCAGAATATATTTAATAAACACCCATATATAAGTATTGGTAAGATTCCATAATTGTCATAATTGTTTGCAATAACACTTGTACTTTTCACAATACTGGTGGTCGCCCATTGGTCGAAATTTGACCATAATAAATCTTAATATATATATGTTACGTGCCACGTTGTTTGTCCGCGATGGACTCCTAAACAATTTAACCAATTTCATTCAAATTTGCACGCTGTGTGCAGTTTGATCCAACTTGAAAGATAAGATAGCTTCATCTCAATTTTTGATCAAAAAAATTACTATCCGAGCGAAGCCGTAACAGGCCGCTAGTTTCAATTATAAGTTATTCAATTACTATATTTTAATTTTTTTTTCATTATTTATTTATTTAGTCGCCTGTGTGGTCTAGCGGTCCGAGTGTTGGACTTGACTGCATGAGGTCTCGGGTTCGAATCCCGGGTCGGCCAACCAAAAAGGAAATTGGATTTTTCCAATTTTCTAATAAAAAAAATGTTGGTCGGGATTGGAAATGTGCCCGGTTGGCGATAGGCTTGCCACCTATCACATTGTGGGACTTAGTGTCTTCGGCTAGTCGTGGGTGCCCTGGTTGTGCCTCTGCCTACCTCTTCAGGGATATGGGCGTGAAGATACTTTATTTATTTATTGACATCTAAGAAAATAACATATAATTTATATTTGTCTCCACAACCGAAAACCTTGTAAAGGTTTATCCGGTGTGACCACTTCACTATGATAAACACTATCTTTATCTTAATTTAAATTAAGTAGGTAGATACAAACACACACAAATAAGCAGAATGTAAATATAGTCAGTAACAAGTTAACCACATTTCCATATAATAAGATTCACATTTCCATAATAAGAACGCCATCTTGATTTATAAAGACCAGCTACTTCGTTTCCAAATTTATGAATATAGATTGTGCGCCATCTATCGGTATCAATATATTTATTTGTGTATATAAATGTATGGTAATATGTAAAATGTTGTATTTTTTTAATTAACTTACTTTATAAGCATTACTATTGAAAAACTAGCTGCGCCACGCGGTTTCACCCGCGTAAGTCTCAATCCCGCGGGAACTCCGGGATAAAAAGTAGCCTATATGTTATTCTGGGTCTTCAGCTACCTACATACCAAATTGCATCGTAATCGGCTTTGTAGATTTTGCGTGAAAGAGTAACAAACATCCATACATCCATACATAGAAACTTTCGCATTTATAATATTAATAATAATAATAGGATAGGATTGAAAAATACTAGCGTTCTGCACTTTTCCTACACATAAAATATAAATGTTTTTACAAACTCACAATTTATTATCAGGAATTATTGCAATGAGTTTGATATAAATATCAAAATTATTTTACATTTCAGTTACAGACAAAGTTCTACGTAAAGCCTTCTGTATAGCAATAATAGCTACTTTGGCTAGAGAAGTATGTGGGGCAATACCTGTCCTAAATTTCGCTGGAGAAATATTTTCCATGACAAGAGATGGATCAGGAATCTTATTGAGCCCAAATCAACAGGCGATGGTACTTGGTACGGTCCAAGTGATTGGGTCGGTACTGGCGTCTAGTGTTGTTGAAAAAGCAGGGAGAAAGGTATTTTTTTGTGCTATAGCGTAGAAACAAGCAGGCGGCTCTCCTGGTATTAAGAGACAAGTGTGGTCTTGAAGTACCAAAGATGCTACAGGTTTATTACCTTGCGACCAGAATAGCTTGAGTCTTACCTAGAGTAGGTTGCACTAGCATGGAACATGACAACAGCGGTCACTGAAACTGTGGCTGCAGAATACTTACAGTTAAAACTTATACCAAGTTTCATCGAAATCGAACCGTTAGTTCTCACGTGATGCCTGAACATACAGACAGACAGACAAAAATTTTCTTAATCACGTATTTGGGTTTGGTATCGATCTAGTAACACCTATTGCGTTTTATTTTTTCAATATTTTCAATGTACAGAATTGACCCTTCTACAGATTTATTATATGTATAGATAGATTTACTACATTGGTTACATACAGGCCTAACGCATCTCACCAACCGCGAGGCTTAAGTTTGATTTCCGACAGGGATAGGAATATTTTAGAATGAAGAACTTCGATGTCTAGATTTCCGGATCTGGCAATTGTTTCCATACTAGCATACTTTGAGATTAGATCAATTTATATAATTTGTGTTCATCGTGATATTTATTATTGATATTTTTATATCAGCTTTTACTTACTATTACTACTTTTTATTAAGTATAATCGAAATTTAGTGATATATTGTCATATAATTGTTATGGAGTTTATTCTGACATGTAATCTACCTTAAAAGAAAGAAATAGAAAACGAAATCAAAAATTAAAAATGACCCCGTCTAAAAAACTTTATTTCCCTTGAAAAAATAAAGAATATTAATCTCCCCAATTTCGCCGCCCATAACATTTAAACTGTTCAATCGATTTTCATCAAATATGTCTAAGAACACTCACACACATGTAAGCTTTAATACTAAAAAAGCCAAATTGAAATCACTGCATCCGTTCCTGAGTAATGATGCCACAGACAGACACACAGACAGACACGTCAAACTTATAAGACCCCTCTTTTTGAGTCGGGAGTTAATTAGCCATACAACAAACATGAAAAAACAGTCAGTCGAAATTAAACATCTTCATTTGTGGCCAAGTCTCAATAGTACATTGTTCTTGCAGCCTCTACTATTCATCACGTCATTGGTATCTGGATTGAGTATGTGTGTATTAGCTAGTTGGTTCCTCATGAAAGAATATGGAATAAATGCACCGTCATGGCTGCCGTTATTAACGTTGTGCTTATGTATCTTTTGTGATGCATCTGGTCTACAACCAATATCTATTGTGCTAGCTGGAGAAATATTTACATTTAAGGTAAGATTACGTTGCTCGAATAATAACAATACTAATAGATCTAAACAGGATCACTACATATTTAAAAGTAAAAAAGTAAATGTATCTTCACGCCCACATCCCCGAAGAGATAGGCAGAATCACAACCCTAAGTCCACAATATAATAATTAGCAAGCTTATCATCAACTGAGCACATATCCAATCACGAAAATTGTAAATACACTTTTTATATTTTTGCTGTCCGATCTGGGACCGAACCCGGGAGCTCAAGAAGTCAAGTTTGCCGCCGAAGTGCCAGACTACAGGTGCGACAAAAGTATAGGCTTCTAATTATTTTATCATAATATTAAAGGTATAATAAAGAACTACGAGAAAGACGTGAGTGGCGATGATTGAAACGTAAGACAAACTTATTTTTTACAAAATTGCCTTTGCCTCATACTTTTTTTTTCGTGGGGAAATCCACCATGGATACTCCTACTCACTTAAACCCCACAGTGTCCACCCCTTTGCCAGGTACCGGGGCTGTGGGAACGCTTTCGCACACATCCACAGCCCCAGTGGCGCCAGATCCTTCGATCTCCATCGGGCAGCCCCTCTCAACAGGTGGCCGCATATCGTCTTAAGTGGTGCACGGAGACACTTCGTGTATCACTTCGGGGGTTCCAGTGACGACAGGCAGCCCGTACCTGCCGCAACCCCATCTCGACCGGGCGGGCTAAATGGAAAGCCCGCCCCCTTCTCCGCAGGCCTGGAAGCCGCCAACCCACGCGGGTCTAAGGGCTCACCACCCAGTGTGCGCTCCTCGTGTCCCCTCTTGGACCGAGAGGGGTACTGAGGAGCGCCCCCCCTGGTCCGAATTAGTTTCAATGGGGCCCCGGCTCGACCCCAGTTACTCAGCCCCCCCGCCACTACAAGGCTCGGACCCTTGGGGGGGGAGGGGCTATGCCCCAGACTACTCAGCCTATCTCAACATGTAAAAACTTTATGGGAACATCGCTTCGCTGCGATACAAAATAAGAAAAACAAACATTACACTTACAATACACAATTTTCGTGTTATTATAAGTAATAATAGTACCCATGCAAAAGGAAAATGTGCCGATAGACTTACCTTATAAGATTTTGAAAATTGTGCAAAATGGGGAAAATTGTGCACAAAAAAAAATTACGGGCTACCCAGCTACGTCCAAACTTGCGGATCAATCGATATAACGCTTTGATGATGAAAGCAATGGAGAAAATAGATTTCACTAAATCTAATAATGGTTACTTTTTGTTTTCAGTATCGGGGTATAGTACTAGCAATAGCCATGGCAATTGCTGCCTTCTCTGGCTTTCTTCAGTTATTATTTTTCAAACCAGTTGCTGCCACTCTGGGTATTCATGCTTCATTTTTCTTCTTCGGTGGTGTTTGCCTATTCATGTCTTTGTATGTGATTCTTGTTATACCAGAAACTAAAGCACGAAGCATCGAAGATATTTATGACGATTTAGTAAAAGGAGGGAAAAGCAAAACGAAAAAAATTGAAATGGCGGATGTCAATGAGGTGAAACAATAAAGGGATACAAATGAGAATGTAAATGAATGATTTTTTAAATAAATAAATTGTTGAACGCTATCCTGTTTTTATTTTATGTTTTTTACTAACATAAATTATTTCCTAATTAGACACCAAAGGTGGTAATGGTGCGTTGCCAACCTGAGGCCGGGATGTTAGACCTCGAGAAAAAGTATGTTTACCGGCTACCCTCCGAACCGAAACACTTCATGACGTTATGGTGGCTGGAATAGGTAAGGCGGTGTTACTAATCCGGGTGAGTCGCTGCGAAACTCTGCCACCTAGTCAGATGTCACGGTGCTAGTGACGGTAAGCCTATGCTCGCCTTATACGAGCTCCATGGCAAGGAAGGCAGATGGTCTATACTGCAAAAGAGCCCGGACCAACATGGGGAAAATGTCGTCGTCGTCTGCTCGTTACCATTCCAGTGGCGTAACAACGTTTGCCGAGTGAGGCGAACATAAAGTGTAAATTAATCAATATCATAAGCTTCTTGTTTACTCTATTATTAGCAGCCGCTACTTTGTTTCTATCGATTACTATTATTACAAAATGACACATCAAAGAAGACACACTGTTCTATGTAACCAATCTCAAAATGTAGTTCAAAAGGATTTACTTAATATATTCAAGCCCATTTACATCATGACTTCTATATTAGCTTCAAGAAAATATAAAATATTGAATAATCAAGTTTTTCCAAACACAAAACATAGCGTAGTGGTTGTGGTTATTGCAAATGCTATTGTATTTTTTGTATTATATTTAAACTTGGATCAGTTATCTAGAGTGTTTAGTGATTTCATATTTTTTTTAAAAACAGCTTTAGTTTTATTAAATGTTACAACATATACGTTATACAGTGTCCTGAGTGTATCACAGAGTGAAAATCACATTCTCTTACTCTTATATCTTCAAAAAATTGACACAGCACTCTACAACGCAAATGATTTAAAATACTTAAGAATAAAATTAATCTTGGTCCTTGCTGTACAATTGCTTAGCTTTACACTAATGTTACTAATAAAAACTTTGGATCCTTTATGGAGATGGAGCAAAGGCTTGATATTAATAATTCCCTTAGTTTTTGATTTGGAAATGATGTATTATACAATAGTCATTAATTTTTTGAAGCTGAAAGTTAATAGGTGGAATTATAACTTGAAAAATTTAAAAAAACACAACGACGAAGCACAGATACATAAAATGATGAAACATGAAATATCAACATTTGAAAATATAATTCAATCAATGTCTCTTCTGAACAGGAATTCACGTTTTCAGGTTATTTATTCGTTACTTCATAAAATTTATATGTTTTGGTAAAGAGTTGGCCTGAAATACGTAATTTATCAATATATTAATATGTGATGCTAAAACTTTGAACCCCTTTTTACGAAAATTGCGAGCACGCAGAAGTATATAATTTGGCACACTTATAGTTTATGTGTAGGAAAAGTGCAGAACGCTAATATTTTTCAATTATTTTTTTATAAAGTACATAAAATCAATAATTAAAACATTACCCACACTACCATGTATTTGACATATGCAAATAATTATATTGAAGATAACGATAAACGATTACAGATGGCGCATTAAAAAGTTTCGAAACTAAGTAGTTGGTATTGAGAAAAGAATATGGCGTTCTTATCAACAAGATATTAAAATTGATTATGGTCGAATTTCGACCACTGGGGGACCACTAGTGATATTAATACTAGTAATATACAAAGTATGACAATACTAAGCCAACAAAGCAAAAGTATCTTCACGTCCGCATACACATAGACCTGGGCAGAGGTAGCCAAGACTAAACGGAAACGCTTACGTGATTTGTGGCAAACCTATCGCCGACCGGGCATAGGTTATCATATCCCCGGGCAACGTTTTCTTATGTTAGAAAATTAAAAAAAATCCACATTTTATAGTTTTTTTGGAATTACTAATGTGTTGCCAACCTCGTGGTTTTTACAACTTTACCGGGCTTTAATTTTTATAGTTAAAACAGGTGAACGAGTGAGGTGACCTGATGGAAAGAAGTCCCACTGTCTAGAGATATCTGCAATAACTACCTACAAATGCGGCAATCTATTAACAATGTATTAACCCTCTTTTTGTAAACTACTGAGTCAAATTTCGGTGGAAATTTCGAATAAGTGAATTTTTTACCAAAGTAAAAAAAAACGGATCTTCGCGCCCATATTCCAAAACAGGTAGGCAGAGGTACAGCTAGGGAACCCCCGACTAGCCGACACACAAAGTCCCAATGTGATAGGTGGCAAACCTGTCGCCAACCGGGTACATATCCATTTGATAACATCTTTTACAAAATGTACTCGTACACTATTTGTACAAAAATGAGGTTCAATATTAAAAATGTATAACATATTTTTGCAGATACTGATTAATTTAGTTGCAGAATTCCTCAACCCAATTTTGTATATAAATGCTGTGATGAATGCAATAAATAAAGACGAGGTAAATTAAATCCAAATAAAATTATTTACATACATAAAAACCTGCTCCTTCGTGGAGTGCAGTCAAATTCTTCTGATGATGAATTTGATTGAGTTTTCAGTAGTGTGTGTATTGTTGGTGCTAATAAAACAGTTTAGTGGTGTGTGATGTATGGAGGTGGATATATAATTCATTCATTGCGCACTATTTTGCCTGTTTCGTCACGCCATAATACATACATATTTTGACGATAAATTAAATAATTTTAATAGGATTTGAGTATGGATTTTCGCAAAGTAACGCCTTCTTCTATCAAGCTTAAGTATTTTAAAAAATCAATTTTGTGGAAATTAATTAGTTATTTACTTATACCAAATCAGAAAATAGCAGGCGCTACAATAAGTCACAGAAGAAAATGTCTGAGCATATTTTTGACCGCCTCGTTGGTCGAGTGGCTAACGTACACGCTTAACTACATCGACCAAACGCGAGGCTCGGGTTCGATTCCCGACGGGGGCAGGCATTTGTGTGATGAACATTTAGATGTCTGCATTTCCGGGTCTGGGTGTTTATTAAATATATTCTGGTATCTATTTAAGTATTTCTATGTATTAGAATCGTTGACTAACACCCATAACACAAGCATATAATTTGCTTACTTTGGGGTTAGATTCAATTCGTGTGATTTGTCCAAGGATATTTATTTATTTATTTATTTATATACCTACTTAATTGAGCATTCAATATGTAAACCACGTCACTATATTTGTGTAAACTGTAATGCTAATAAATAAGAATTTTATTTCAGATTTCTGAGAAAATATTGAGTTTAGCTTGTCGTACTTTCTGTGGTCTATTTACTGACACATTATTGTGTTGTCATTGTAATATGCTGTATGATAACATCAATAAGGTTAAAGAAACAGTCATTTTATGTTTACCTAGTCCACAAAGTAAGTTTTTTTAACGTTGAATCCATCGCTTTTCTTATGTTTTTTTTTTTGGTTGAGATGAAGCTTTTGCTTTGTATATGTTTTAGTGTTTTCATCGTCCTCTTAAATTGCATTATCCTAATAACATGATTTGTATGTTTGTTTGTTACTCCTTTACGCAAAATCTGTAGCAGCAATTTTCATGAAACTTGGCACATACATTGAGGGTGAATTGGATTAGCATATAGGATAGTTATCCCGAAAAAATGTTTCTGCGGAAACATTAACAACGCGGGCAACACGCGCCGCGTTCAGCTAGTTAAGTATTAAATACTTGATGGACTGTTAACCGCTTACACGTGGTAAATCTATATTTTCAAGCATTATTTTAAGTTCTGTTTAATATTTTTATAGTCGGCATTAAGGCCCCATACTTAATCAGCCAGAAGAGCCAATCGCCGCACTCCCTCGTTCCATGATTACTATGAACTCGAAAGTAAACATCTTAAGTGACAAATCACTATTTTTGACACTACAAAAGTAATTTGAAAAAAAGTATAAAAACTGAAACACTAGTTTTATAAAGCATATTCATGTTAATCTTGTGTATTTTTGTCACCAAGATCCATGGTTGCTTTGTATGAAAAAACATCATACTGCTGACGTATTTTAGCATACATGGACCCTTAACATAAATCTTCCAAATATTCATACATATTTTCAAATGAAGAAAAACTTATACTTATACTAACTTACACTTATATTTCTTATTTTATAAATAGACTACTGGTATAAACAATATTTTTGATTTTAAAGCTAAAAATAAAAGTGGGTTGAAAAACATTGAAAAACCCAAGTGGACTTGAAATCATTCACACTTTAAACAATAGTGTTGCGCGAGATCAACCGTTTGTTGATTTTGTTCAGGGGGGTTACCATAAGCTCTTAAAACAGTATTATTTTAATAATACTAATTGTCATCGGAGAAAGACAACCTTATGACGTACACTATAAAGTTGCTTATAAAGGCGGACATTTACCAAGATGGAAATAATACTGCTTTAAGCGTTCATGGTAGGGCCCCAGGGGCCTGAATTCGAAAATAAGTTCCATATCAAAAAATAACAAATGACATTTCAATTGCCTTCACTTATTCATAATTTACTAAATTACA
>NJDD01002023.1:564905-576495 GCA_002245505.1 Calephelis nemesis | reverse complement strand
ATAAGTTCCATATCAAACAATAACAAATGACATTTCAATTGCCTTCATTAATAATTAATAAATTACTAAATAACAACGGTTTTATACGTATTTAAAACTTGATTATTTACACTACAGTTAGTTTATTAAAAAATGTGTCAAAATTGTAAAATTATATTGAATTTAATAATCTTTGTACAATAAAAATAATGTGTAGTTTGTAAAAAAATAATTGTAATACAAGATAATTGTGTGACATTAAAAATGATTATAAAAAAACGGAATTTCAAACGAAATAAGTAGCCAATCAAACAATAATAATAATACGATTAAAACATTATTAATAAAATTCACGGTAAAGTTTTATTACTTGTTAGATTAAATTATTACTATCTTAGAGTTTATTACTAAAAAAAACATTTAATAGGGGGAAATGTGTCCAATCCTAGTTGGTCAATAGTTGTGAGTTATTTTATTATTAACTTCTGAGGCTTCTAATACATACAATAATGTAGGGCTGAGATGTTTACCAAAATGTAGACTACTCTTTACCAGAACGCCAAGTCGTTTCTAATTTATATTGAAAATGAGCTTCCTGTTTGTCAAACACATTAAGACCTGTATTCCAATTTATACACACAACTCTTTTCATGCTTTGTTATTAAAAAATAGGTGTCCAGACGTGTCAAATAAGTAAGCTTTTAAGTAATAATAATCTCTAATTATAATAATATTGTAGTATATCCTTATCCAAGATCTATTTATTGCTTTCTGTGCTTAATTTCATTAAAATTGGTTTATCCATTTGACACAGATATGTGGTTGTAAAATGCACTTTTTGGATTTATAATATTCACTTTTTGCGTTTGTGTTGTAAAAAGATTTTTAAGGAAAAGACATTCATTTTAAATTAGGCGATCACATTAATATTATTTTTCATCAATTATGTATAAATATATATTGAATTGCTTTTTTCAGGAAGTTTGAACAGACCTGCTAAAAAAATACTGCGCATGATCGACACAAATTTTAAAAAGATTAACGCTTGTAATATATTTCAAGTGGAAATAACGTTGATTCTTCGTCTGTTTTCTGTCCTAATCAGCTATGTCGTTATAATTCTTCAGTTTCATTTTTCACGTTTGAATCACTGAACTTATCTACCTGTATTTTGTACGTGCTAAATATAATGTAAAAAATAAATTTGACCGCCTCGTTGGTCGAGTGGCTAGCGTACTCGCCTAACTGCATCGACGAATCGCGAGGCTCGGGTTCGATTCCCGACGGGGGCAGGTATTTGTGTGATGAACATTTAGATGTCTGCATTTCTGGGTCTGGGTGTTTATTAAATCTATTCTGGTATCTATTTAAGTATTTATATGTAATAGTATCGTTGACTAACACCCATAACACAAGCATGTAATTTGCTTACTTTGGGGTTAGATTCAATTTGTGTGACTAGTCCAGAGAGATATTTATTTATTAATGTATTATTAAATTGATATATCTAATTTGAATTTAATTATTTTCACATTTGCTACCAAATGAAGAACGGTGATTATTTTTAATGGTCCAACGAAGAAAAAAAAAACAGGCGGTTCTCCTAATATTCAAAACCGTCGACATGCAAAGACTCAATGCCAAGGGTACAGATCAAAGTATATTTAAACTATCAAAGTAGGTTTTAAGACGAGTCCTCTGAGTAGACAAACATTATATGATATCAGAGAGAGTAAGTGTCTATGGGCATATTTAACAAGAAGAGAAAGGAGAGTTACACAGACAAGGAATATAGGTATATACGCAAGCCCGCATTGTTTTTCTGAATAGACAAACTTATGTAATCGGGGTTAGAAACTATCTATGTACATATATAACAAGAAGTGAAAGGAGAGTAACGAAGTTAAGGAATTTAAGTCTAAGAGCCCGTCTTGTATTTCTGGGGTATCTGCATTCTTAATACCTCGTAATATTTAAAACTGGGGTTTTTATTCTTCGAGTATTTTTAAAGTAGATAAAAAAGTATCTTCACGCCCATCTCCCCGAATAGGTAGGCAGAGGCACAAATAGGGCATCCACGAATAGCCGATATAAAAAGCAGAAAGCGCACAAATTAGAAAATCTTTTTTAGGAACAAAAACTTAAGTCTATTTTTGGGAATCTACGATCAACTTAAAATTTCAAACTGAGTAATGTATACCAACGCCCAATTAAATCTTTATGTATAGTGTTACATTGTTTGTTCGTGATGGACTCCTAAACTACTTAACTGATTTCAATCATGTTTACACTCCGTGTGCAGTTTGATCTAATTTGAA
Source organism: Calephelis nemesis (assembly GCA_002245505.1). Taxonomy (NCBI): domain Eukaryota; kingdom Metazoa; phylum Arthropoda; class Insecta; order Lepidoptera; family Riodinidae; genus Calephelis; species Calephelis nemesis. The sequence continues at coordinate 574,198 of NJDD01002023.1, read as the reverse complement.
AGATAGGAAAGCTTAATCGTTAGCGAAGCCGCATGTAACAGCTAGTATATCATGTTATTTAAATTTCAATAAAATAACAAAATATTTAAATAAACTAAATGAATGATAACAAGATGAAGTTGAGAATAACGTTGTAACAATAATGTGTTTAGTTGTGGTACTTACGAGTACAAGTTCTTAGGGGTTTTTTTTTAAATTGGTGTATATAACAGTTAAACTTCTATTGCGATTTGCTAATAAAATTAGTAACAGTTTTCTACAGTTGGATTAATCTTTAAACTAGCATATCCCCAGTGCTTCAGGCAATCCAAACCTCCAAATCTCTTCTCAACATATTTCTATAAATATGTTCAGAATGGTAGAATTTGAAATAAAGGGAAAATAGAAAGGGACGTGTAAGTTAATTTAAAGTTAAGTTAAAAAAGTATCTTTACGCGCATCATTTACAATCATACATTAACCCCGAAGAGGTAGGCAGAGGCACAACCAGGGCACCCACGACTAGCCGAAGACACTAAGTCCCACAATGTGATAGGTGGCAAGCCTATCGCCAACCGGGCACATATCCAATACCGAGCAATGTTATTTTTTTTAGAAAATCGGAAATTCCAATTAATAATATAATAATATACAATAAGATAATAAGGTATAATTATACCAAGTTTTATCGAAATCGAACCGTTAGTTGTCACGTGATGCCTGAACATACAGACAAACAAAAATTCTTTTAATCACATATTTGGGTTTTCAATATTTTCAATGTACAGAATTGACCCTTTTACAGATTTATTATAATATGCATATAGATTCTATTTTGTTCTTATGCCAACTACAAGCAGTTTGTTAATACTGCAACTATAATTAGGCGGTACAGTTTTGCTACACGTTGACTACTTTGAGACCACGTCTTCATATAAACCAGTCTACATAACTCATAAGAGACTTAACGTCCTGGCCTAGTGTTAGTAACCTTCAATATCTAAAAGCGCCCTAAATAATCAACATTGAAAATATATTTGCTTGATAGCCTTCCAATCCAAAAAAAAACGTACATTGTATTTAGTGGCGCGGAAATGAATTTAAAATAATCGATATCAAATACTTCTAGTTTCATCGCTAATAACTACTCCCTTGAGGGTTAGAATGAACCACCGTCGTCTTGAAACGAACGTTCGTTTTGGGCCGCTTATAAATGTCAAACTCAAAAAGCGTAGAACGTTCGTGCCAAACAAAACGTGACGTCGGCGATAGACGTTAGACGTCTGACAATTGACAAATAACAAATTTGATATTGACGTGTTTTAAGTCGTGTGGTCATAGACAAAATTTTGTTTTTTCATACAAATTCGGTCATTACCCTTCGTTTACACGATATCGCTTCAAGTTATGATTGTTCTAGCTTTATAAAAAACGATAACGTTTTGAAATGAAACGCATCGTCCAAGCGAAACGACGCGATCGCGCCAAGACGAAAGTGCACATTCTAACCCCCCTTGTTTCTATCGATTTACTTCAAAATGACACTTCCTAGAAGACACAGTTCTGTGCGATCAAAACTGTAATATAGTTTCAAAGAATTTATTAAATATATTGAAGCCCTTTCACGTAATAACTTCTGTATTAGTCGTGAAAAAATATAAAATATTTAAGAACAAAATTTATCCAAACACTAAATACTATATAGTGTTTGTTGGAATTATAAACGCTATAATATATACTATAACTAGAAGACACCTAGTTCTGTGCGATCAAAACTGTAGTATAGTTTCAAAGAATTTATTAAATATATTGAAGCCCTTTCACGTAATAACTTCTGTATTAGTCGTAAAAAAATATAAAATATTTAAGAACAAAATTTATCCAAACACTAAATACTATATAGTGTTTGTTGGAATTATAAACGCTATTATATATACTATATTAGGTTTAAATTTTGTTCACTTTTCAAAATTGTTTAATAGCATTTTTGTGCTATGTTTTATTACATCTGTATATATTTTAATTGTCATTAGTTACACATGTAACGGCATCTTGAGTGTAACACAGAGTGAAAATCATACTATGTTAATTATATGTCTTCAAAAAATTGACACAGCGCTTTACGACGTAAATGATGCGAGATACTTAAGAATAAAATTGAATGTGATACTAATTACACAATAGGCTTGAGTCCAAAAATGTATTTAGTGATTGATTCTTTCCTTTATTCGATATTGAACAGAAATAACTCAATTTATTTTCAAAAATCGATGAGTAACATTATTATTTTTAGTTTTTTTATAAACCTGTACGAATTTGCCGCGAAAACGCTCCAAACTGTCATGGCGTTCTGAATGTCGTCACTCAGTGCAAAACAAAACAAACCGTAGTTGGTAATTGATATAAAGGGACGGCGGAGGGGCCCTCTATATCCTCCATACTTGGTCCTAACGGGCGTGGATGTTTGGGCGAATAGGGTAAAACACGACACGTGGGTTTTAGGTTATAGTGTATTACAAAACGCAAATCACAAAATATATCCACGAATAGATAGTCTAAATATTAAAGTCACTAATACGAAAGACACTCCACCGAACACGTAGCGCGCTTACGCGATGCGAACCGATTCACGTTCTCTCACTTAATGTCGGCTCTTGTCTCGTGCACGCTAGCATCAAGTGTTGTGTCAGAGCGAACCTCCCACGTCAGTGTCAATTCAATGACAAATGACAGCTGACCCTGACATTGACACTGATTCGTTCACTCATTTAATGAACGGCGCCGTCAGATACTTTGCTTTGTTTTATTTACTACTAAAACGTCAACAACAACAATGGCGGACGCACTCTGTGACGTAACGCGTTCTGATCGGCGTTCACTATCACATGATGAAATTGTTTTTTTTTCAGCTTAATATTTCTTAAAAATAAAATTAACATTTATATTTTATTGTAAATAATAAATTTTATTGACATCTCTTAATAATAACAAAACTATAGATACCACAACAAACCCGATTTATTATTGGTGGACACAAGCCTATTGCTTGAGTTAGCAATACGTTTAATGATAAGAATGTTGTTTGATCTTATATGGAGTTGGAAGAGAGGGTTTATAACATTGGCAACATCATCACTGTTTGATATAGAAATTATTTATAATACAATAATAATCGATTTTTTAAAGCTAAAAGTGAGTAGATGGAATGACTACTTCAAATGTTTAAAAGAAAATTACGACGAAGCACAAATACAAGAAAAGATCAGAGACTTCCAAAGGAATTCCAATATTTGATAACATAATTAAATCTATTAATGTTCTTAACAAGAATTCACGTATTCATGTTATTCAGTTTCAATATAATTTCGTAACTACCTTTCAAAGACCTGTAGGGTTACTCTAGAAATTCGATTAATGCAATATTAGAAATTGGAATCCAGATCCAATTTCTCTAGTACTCTTGAAGACAATACTAGCGAATTAAACATTAAAGTTTAATTAATAATAAACAATAGATGATTTTATCCGATCCATTGAATTTCGTTGTAACTAAATGTTAATCATTCATTGTATCTGTGTTCCAGAGTACCCTAAATGACAAATCCGATTCAAATTTGCAATCTGCATGAAATCGATATTCGAGAGTAGTAAGGTCTCAATTTCGTCTTACTGTAATAATTTTTACTTGCAATTTATGCAGCACGTAATTGTATAGAAACCAATTTTACTCGCACAATAATTAGTAGGTACTGCTGAGATGAATATTTTTGGCGGTCCTGCCATTCGGGACTCTTCTGGGTACTTTGAAATAAGTTTCGGAGAATTGATGGAGTACGTGCGATTATCGTTCCTTGAAACTTAACCAGTTATACATACATACGTACATATCTTCACGCCAAGTCCCTTACGAGGTAGGCAGAGAGTATCGAGTGCCAGACTTCACGATCCTGATAAACCTGTATGGCTTCCTTCACATTCATTTCCCTTTTCATACAAACAAGCCGGTTTCGGATGGATTCAAAATCTGTAGCAAAATATTTAATTGTTTCCTTTACCGTTAATGTGGGTAGTTAACGTTAAGTTAAAAGGTTACCCGGCATTTTATACGTGCCCGGTTGGAGATCGCTTTGCCATTGTGTGGCTTAGAATCTTCGGCGAGTCATCCTACCTAAATCAATACACTTATCTGCAAGTAGGGTTTCCTATTATAATACGGATGAAAATCTGAAACATTGTGTAGTACTTCCTACTTATTTAGTTCAAATTTGACATGCAAATGTGATAATATATTTATTTATTGTTAATTGCTAATTTGTAAGGTAATAAAATTCCTATTATATACCAGCAAATTGGCAAAAAAAGAATAAGTGAATGTATTTTTTGTAACATCATAGGTCACCCTATTTTTACAAAATAAATAAGTTTGAAGTTTTAAGTAAGTTTTGTTTATCCTTAATTGTACGACATGAATACAAACATTCAAGAGATACAAGTATTCTAATTCAGAACGTTACTGTTTTTTTCGTACCTCTATTACTCATATTTTGTTTTTTTTTATGATTATGGAAGACAAACAAGCGGAGGGATTTCCTGGTGGTAAGAAATTAACGCCGCCTAGAGACACCAAAAGTGGTAATGGTGCGTTGCCAACCTGAGGCTGGGATGTTAGGCCTCGAGCAAAAGTAAATTTACCCTCCGAACCGGAACACGTCATGACATTATGGCGGCAGGAATTGGTAAGGCGGTTTTAACAATCCGGGTGAATCCCTGCGAAACTCTACCACCTAGTCAGATGTCACGGTGTTAGTAAGAGTAAGCCTATGCTCGCCTTTTACGAGCTGCCTGGCAGGAAGGCAGATAGTCTATTCTGCAAAGGAGCCCGGACCAACATGGGGAAAAATATGTTCATAGCACAAATGCCAGCCCCTTTTAAGAGAGGAACTTTGTTTTGCTGGTGACCCGCGGAGTAGAAATAAAATGCCAAGTTAAATATGAAATTCATTTATTTGTGAAATCTGTGAGTAAAGTAATCGATACATTAGTTTTAAGAATACAAACGTATTCTACCGTTGTAGTGTATTAATATTTTAATACTTAAACAGGTTTGTAATTATTAGTAAACAATTTTATATAATGACTAGCTGTCTCGGTGAACTTCGTTGCACCCGTTCAGCATGGAAAATATTATAGCATTATTTTTCCCATTTTGCCAGCAACTTTCCCAGTTTTTCTACATAAGAACCTTCTCCTGATAATAACTAACAAAATAAAAAAAATAATTAGCCAAATCAGTCCAGTCGTTCGGAAGTTATGCGCTTACCAACACATTCAGTGATTTATTTTTATATTATAGATTACGTATTATTTATCGTAAACTACCACAATATCCAAACCAAACCAGATAGAAGATAAAAAAGAAAAACAGATTCCTTGGCAAACAGGCTTTCTACAATCATATTTAATTTATAGTTGTCTTTAATCTTAAGAAATAATTTAGTACCTATTCAAAGCTAAATTCTATTCAAAGAAAAAATCTCATACAACATTTTATCTCTAAAAGCAAATCTAAATAAAACATTTAAAGTAAAATGTTGCCAAGACGAGTCAAAAGCTCGAATTGAATAAAAGTTACTAGATATCATGAAGAACTAAGCCTCTAAATCTATGTACGCTCTAAGTCTACAAAAAATCGACGGGTTGCACTCCGGGATTGCCGACAGAAGTGAAAACTTGAACACTAACGTTGTGCATTTTTCATATTTTGGAATGGTTAGGGAATAATTTTGAACGAATTGCTTTAATTATCATCAGTATGAAAGTACTATCATTTATGTGGAAGAATACAATATTCATTTATTGTGCTATCGTACACAAACATGACAACAGGAACATTCGCGCAAGTAGTGCCGTCTTACGTATCAGGTCACGTATCTTGACGCAAGTTTAGAAGTTTTTACCCATTACAAAAAAGTGCGCACCGCCGCTACAGAAGTTTTCACTTCAAGACTTTACCTCGTAACTTTAGACCTTGGTTTCACTATCACACATGCGTAAACTTAAAAATATATATTTAATGATCTTCACTTTTCTGAATATATAATAGTTTTTTAGTTAGAATAGCCAATACGTTGTACTGTGATGTAAAATTAAAGAAGTAAAGTTTATGAGGTAGAGGTTTGTAGAGTTAGATCGGTTAAAAAGCTTGGCTCTACATAACATCTTACAACTTTTAAGCTTAACGAGTCATATTGACTCGTTCTTGCAATAACTTACATTCAAATGAATCAGACCTGAAAAAAAGGCAATGGCAAAATTATCTGATTTTGATAAAGGAGAGACTTGAATTTTGCAAGGATGAGGTAATATTCTAAAGCTCAAAGTGATAAAATAATTGTATTTGAAAGAACGAAAGCCAAAACGGATGCAAGATTTCAGTGATTAACAAATTGCAAGAACGAGTGAATAAAATCGTATATCTACATTTAGATAGTGTCTTTTGCAGTTGATGGAATAAACATACATACTGTTCTTGTAACGGAAGAATAGCCAACGCCCGAAGTTAAAAATGCAACTGTTGAACCAATAGCAAAAAAAAAGATATTTGAGTGCATATTTTTAACATATTTCAAAAAAGTGCAGTAACGTTTCAAACTAGTAAATTTCAACTGTAATAATCATTTTGATTCTTGATCCTGAACGCTATTGAAAAATAAATAGAGAACAACTGATTTTCTTTCAACCGGCTCGCAATGAGCTGACATTGGTTTTTGTCACGATTACCGTGACGATTTGGTGGTAAAGTTCTGCAACAACTTTCAACCTTTTTATGTCCACTTACAGATAAAAGAATTCCGCTTGTTATTGTCATGTCTGTTTACACACTACAAAAGATCTTATCTTATTTTTTAAACACCTCTTATTTTTATTATCTTTAAATGTTACATATATATATTTACGCATAGTCCCTTGCGGCGTAGGCAGCCAGTATCGAGTGCCAAATCTGATGATACTTGCAGAACTTTCTGGCTTTTATTTTCATTACCCTTTTCATACAAACCCGCCGGTTTCGGAGACTCTTGACACCAGCCTCAGATAATACACCAGTAATTTTGTAGTAACAGTAACATAATAATGTTGGTGACTTTTATTGTTTATAGGTGATATGAGTACTCGCCATTAAAGAATACTGATGAGTGCTGAGTTAAGTGAAATTAAAATTCAATAATCAATAACAGAAGCTCTAGTTTTATTTTTAACTACCGCTTACTTGTTTCTATCGATTTATTCCATTTCAAAATGTCATGTCAAAGAAGACATACAGTTTCGTGTGACCAAACTCATAATACAGTTAAAAATAGTTTACTGAATGTATTGAAGCCCATTCATATAATAACTTCTATATTAGCCGTCAGAAAATATAAAATATTAAAAAATGAAATAAATCCGAACGATAAATACAACTCATTGATTGCTGGAATTGCAAACGCTTTTATGTTTATTATATTATGTTTATATGTAGATAATTTGTCCAAACTTGCTGAAAGCAATTTTGTATACTTTTTAGCTACGACTGTATATTATATTTTAAATGTTTTAATGTATACAATTTTCAATATCTTGAGTACAATACAGAGTAAAAATCACACTCTCTTACTTGTAGGTCTTCAAAAAATTGACACGACACTTTATGATGTAAAAGATACAAGATACTTAAGAATAAAATTATGCTTGACTATTGTTGCGCAATTTTTTATTTTAGCAACACGCTATTTGGTAAAAGCGTTGTTTGATCCTCTTTGGAGTTGGAGCAGACTCAGTATAATAATAATCTCAATATTGAGTGATATGGAATTACTTTACTACACAACAATAATTGAATTTTTAAAGCTGAAAGTGAGTAAATGGAATGACTACTGCAAAAATTTAAAAGAGAACTTCGACGAAACACAAGTAGAAGAAATGAACAAAAATATAATTCCATTATTTGGAAACATAATTAAATCAATTACTCTTCTGAACAGGAATTCACGTATTCAGGTTATCCAATTATTGTAATATAAATTGACATTAATGGTAATGTTGTTGCGCACCAACAAAACTAATTTTTAATTATAGCTTTCTTCTCTCTATGACAGTAATAGAAAAAGATGAAACGCAATTACTGCTGTCAGATTAGTTTGTGTGTAATATTTTCTATAGACTCTTAGAGCGTCTTTCACCATCTTCAAGTAAAGCTCCACGTAAGCTACTCGTCGATTAATGTGACAAGTAATCTACGAACGCATTTCATCACATCCGAGTAGCGTTAACCACCTCATAAACTGGCCCGTAACTAACTTGCCACTTTCAGTGCCAAGTAACGTATTTAATCGACGAGTAAGTAATCGCCGCGTCCTTACCCCATCTACTTACCAGATGTTTTGAGCGTAGTTTTTATTACCTTTGTTGATTATTTTGCAAAAAAGGGTAAGTACTTATTATTGGTAAATGTCTTTGGTTAAGTTCATTGAATTACAATTGGAACAAGCCTTAACACAACGAATTCCCGGATTTGCTTTATTTTGGCGGTCCTCTGAACCTAGCATTAAACTGGTTTTCTACTTCATATTACTCGTTTTTCCATGTAGTGTCAGTTTGTTTTATTAACAATCACATCTTTAAATTATATTATAATAAACTCGTTAATACTTCACGTTCCTAAATTGTGAAGTTTGCACTCCTTTCTCTTTTTACAGGATGCATGATATTTTTATCGTATAGCAAAGTATTGTAAATCGTATCGCCTCTATGGTGTAGCGGTCCTGCATCGGACTTGAATTCTTGAAGTCCCGTATTCGATCCTCGTGTTGGACATGTACCCTGTCGGCGAAAGGATTGCTAGTGTCTTCGGCTAGTCGTGTTTGGCATGGTTATCCCTCTGCCTATCGTGAAGTTTTGTTTATAAATTAAATTAACGCGCATTTTGCGGTGCGCACTTTCGTATGTCAAAATCTAGACAAATATTTTGACGTGTGATGTTTTTGACAGTAATGACAATGGTATTAGTAGGGAGAAACATTCCTTTCCTACTCTCATTCCTTTAATCGCCACTTATGTGGCAAGTTGTTAGTTGACACTCTGCTATTATTGGTGAAACTGAAGCAAATTACTCGGAACTTTTATTAGCCGAGTAGCTATGAGCGGCAAGTAATAAATCGACACTTTACTTGAGGATGGTGAAAGAGGCCCTTAATCTTTTCCTTGGAAAGCGTTGATTAGAAACAACAGAAGTTGATATATCCGCCCCCTGAGGGTCCGAGCCTTGTCGTGGCGGG
>NJDD01002023.1:542924-553589 GCA_002245505.1 Calephelis nemesis | reverse complement strand
GACATTTATTTTCGAAATTATTATAATGACAAAGTTAAGAATATGACAAGAATTTGATGATTATAAAAATTAACTAGATTGTAAAACTTTCAGGAAAAATTACCAGTAGTTTTTAAATTATGTTTCTTTTTTTCTAAATCAGAAACTTTGAATTACTCTCCTGTAAAGTTAAAAAAATGGCGCTTAAACCAAATAGCCTTTCACATGTATATATATGTGTATAAGTTTAAAATAAAATGTTCTTGATAAATTTTATGAAATTTATTAATTAGTTCTTAAATGTTTTTCAATATATAGTTATTTTTACTTAGAAATAACAGATTTGTTTTAACAAAAATATGAAAGTTATACACTATGTCGATTTCTACATATCTTTTTTATGGCATTCAATAAATAATCAAATTGTTCCAAAGGACATAGAAAGATTTTCGGATGGCAAGACCACCAAGCTAAAAATATATATCTACTCCCGCCATACTTCTAGTCGACCAATCAACTTCTTCTTTCAAATTGACATCACATGGCTCCGCTTCTTTTGAGGTATTCAAGTCAGCTTTGTCATCTTTTTTTACAGGACAAACCTTGTTTTTATTATCTTACTAGCTGCCCCGGCGAACTTCGTTCTACCCGTTCAGTATAGGAAATAATGAAGTATTATTTTTCCCATTTTCTTTGCAACTTTTCCGGTTTTTCTCTTCATAAAAACCTTCTCCTAATAATAACTAATACAAAAAAAGTTATCCAAATCGGTTCTTTCGTTCGGAACATATGTGCTTACTAACACATTTAGCGATTCATTTTTATATTATAGGCTATCTGTCCAGGCGAACTTCGTTCCACCCGTTCAGTTTGTATGAGAAAAATAAAGTATATTTTCCCATTTTCCCTGCAATTTTCCCGATTTTTCTCTTCATAAGAACCTTCTTCTAACAATAACTAACACAATAAAAAAATAATTAGCCAAATCGGTTGAGTCGTTCGAAAGTTATGCGATTACCAACACATTTAGCAATTCATTTTTATATGATAGATTAGTGGAATTTCAGTTCTTTATGTAAGTTGCTATTCTTTTTTGAGTGTATTTTCTGTGCATCAGCAGTGGCGGTTTTCATACCTTATTTTCTGTCTTTGACTTTTTTTCTTTGAAGGTTTATTGATTATTATAAGCGTAATAGTTATATTCAACTACATCTGACTGTTGTGCTTCAATACTAGTAAAGTCTTGGGGGCACAATAGTGTTTTTTTGTAAATTGAACTTTGTTTACACACCAAAATTTTGGCTTTCTAGCATTTCAGGAAGTACCCTAACATTTTGAAGTCTCATACTAACATCCACCCTCCATTTTAAGGGGTGGGGTGAGAAAGTTATAAGTACATGAATGTTTTTGTTGGTTGTGTACTAAACTTAAGATCACATACCAAATTTCAGCTTCCTAGCACTTCAGGAAGTAGCCAAACATTTTGATGATCATCAATATGTCAGTGTACCAGTGCGTATGTCAGTGACGAAATCGGTGTATTATATAAAATCTAAAATATTAAAGGTACTCAATTGAGACTTTTGTGTCAAATTAGTTTTTTATTGACATCAAATTATGAAAATATGAACTATCTGGTACATCAGAAACCGACTCTATGAGGGTTCAAAAAACAAAGATGACACACTTTGAGAAAGGGTAGGTAGTGCCCTTGCGCTTTGCTTTGCTCGTCTTGGCAAGGACAGTATCGTTAGATAAATCAGGCTAAATATAAAACAATAATTTCAGGTGGTTTAAATTTTGGATAGTTATAAAATAAAAAATGACAAAGATTAAACTTTCAGATGCATATATTATTGATACCTGGCAGAATATTGGGTATACTTTTGCGTATTTTGGCAGGAATATTTACTAATATGTTGTTTTGTTATCAATGTGATATGCTATATGATAATATCAACGATGTGAAAGAAACAGTCATATTTTGCTCTTGTAGTCCAAATAATAAGTTATTTTACCTATCGTTTTTTATGTAATAATGACCACCGACAACTGAAGGGCAGTAAAGTAAAATACGAAGATGAGTCAAGAATACCACAGTTTTGGTCACCAATCTACAAGTAGTCAATACTACTAATATGGTTGGAGGTTATAATTAAGTGATACTTTAAATGACATTTTTTCTTTAATTAAATAAAATTATTACTTAAATTTCACTCATAATTCTAATCATTAAAATCATTAATTTTAATCATTAAAAAAAATGTATAATTAAAAATGTATGCGTGACTAATATAACTTTATATTTTGCCGCGACATTTTCTTACATGCCGTTAAAAATGACTTTTGTTCTAATTGAGAATTATTTCGTTACGTGTGATATTAGTATTAGTTTAAACACGTAAGAAGTAAAACTTCTTTATGACATCAGATTGCGAAGCTTAACAGAAAATAAGTTTAAAAAACGTTACGTATTGCGGTATCTTTTCTTTTGGTTCTTATACGTGCGTCTAATTCTCTTCCTATATAACTCACGTGCTTATTTATAAACATATTTTCTTGAAAACTTAAAATTCTGAAACATTTTGACTTCCGTTACTCATTCTTATTTATTTGAATTTTAGTTGTTTAATTAACTATACTTCACGTTAGTGCTAGTTCTACCTTTAGTCTATTTTGTGTTATATATAGAGTGTGTGTGCGCGTGTTTGTGCCTGTGGGTGTGTGTGTGAGAGAAAGAGATATTGTTGTAAAATCTTTGTTGTATTTTTTTTACTTTTAACATATGCTTGTAGTAATTACGTAGATAATTACCTAAGATATGTTAATTGTAGTTTCCTTGGTAAATTTAGGATCTTGTTACTTTTAATTCTCTGTAATCAATTTGTGCCGTTGTAAAACGTGTTTTTTTTTGTTAAATTTTTGTTCACTACCCCATACATTTTTGTAACCGTTACCCAGAGGAAACTGGAAGAAAACGCTTTTTGGCGGCTACAAAAATTTCGACGAATGCACAAAGTGTTTTTTTTTAAGTCTAGGGTAACAGGGAAATGCATCCTGTAACAGAATATGTAACGAAAAATTATTTGGTTCGTCGCAAAGAAATTTTACTTCAAAAATAATTTAATACTTAATGTTTAAATTTAATGCTTAAAAGACATTCCATGTCATTCCATTCCATGTCCTTGACAATCTTATTTTTGTTACTCTTGTAACACAAATAGAGCTAACTACCAATTAAATACACTATACTCGTATACCGTAATAATTTAAATAAAGTTTAATTTAACTTCAGTCATCTAATTATTATTTCTCATTTATTTGTGTATTATTTTTCATAAATTGCTCTCTCTCTAGAAAGTTTTCAGCAGGTTGCTGATGTACTAATATTAAATGTATTGCTTTTTTTAGAAAGTTTAAGCAGATCGGAAAAAAAGATTTTACGCATTATCAATGGAAATTACAAAAAGATAAACATTTTTAATATATTTCAAGTGGAAATTACGTTAATGCTCCGTCTGGTTTCTTTTATAGTTAGCTACGTTGTAATTCTTCTACAGTTTTATTTCGCACGATTGTACTACTAAACTTATTACTGTTACCCGGATACTTATTTCTATAAATATTCAAAACTGTATCTATATTTTTTTGCTGTGACACTATCATTGCTAAAGGGAAAATGTTATTATTTATAGTTTTATTATTCTAAGAAGAAAACAATCAGACGGACGGACGGACGGACTATTTCTTGTGAAAATATCAGATCATATTTTAAAATGTCAGAATGTACTTTGACCGCCTCGTTGATCGAGTGGCTAGTGTACACGCCTAACTACACCGATTAACCGCGAGACTTGGGTTCTATTCCCGACGGGGGCAGGCATTTGTGTGATGAACATTTAGAAGTCTACATTTCCGGGTCTGGGTGTTTATTAAATTTATTCTGGTATCTTTTTAAGCATTTCTAGGTATTTGTATCTATGACTAACACCCATAACACAAGCATATAATTTGCTTACTTTGGGGATAGATTCAATTTGTGATTTTTTTACTTTTTATTTATGGTACAAGTATCTTAATTAAGTTAAGAATAAATGAATAAGTTTTTTTTTTTTTTTTTTTTTTTTTTTTTATGTTAAAGGAGGCAAACGAGCATGCGGCTCACCTGATGGAAAGTGATCTCCGCCGCCCACGAACAGCTGCAATACCAGGGGTCTCACAGCCACGTTGCCGGCCTTTTAAGAAAGTGTATGCTCTTTTTTTGAAGGTCCCTAAGTCGTAATGTTCCGGAAACACCGCTGCCGGTAGTTGGTTCCACAGTTGAATTTAATTCTTTTGAGTATACAAAAAATTTTGATGAATCTGATTAATTGTTATATTAATTGATTTTAATATTTGAAAATATTGTAATAAAAAGTTTTCTTTAATATTAATGGTTTAATTTATACCCCAGTAAAGATAGGCCTTTATTTTGCCGTTGTACTAATACGTCACTATTTTCTTAAGTCGAATAGACTATAGAAGTAAATTATAGGACCATTGTATTTTTAAAAAAAATGTGTATTTTATATGTAAGCTTAATAAATAATAAATAAATCTTTATTTTTTATTTTCTCCCACAAAAAAGCGGCCTTAAACATAGTGTAACTTAAAACAGTATTGTAAAGGGAGACAGGACTCCAAACTGAGTAAACCCCGTAGCATGGATCTCCTGGCCACCACCCCTTATCACCAAAGTTACATTTTTGGAAATATTAATTTTCATAAGTTCATGCATGTATACCACAGAAAAAAACTTTTGCGCACCACTTTTTTGTGTAGACTTGTGTGTGTGTGAGTGAGTTTGTGTATATAAGTGTTCGTATGTATTTTTATGCTTATATAATTGTCAATCAATAAGTGTATAGTTTAGATGAGAATACAATTTCTTCAAGTCTTGTAATTTTTGTGAGTCTATTAAAATTTGATTTAATTTTTGTGACTTTATTATTTTAGGTACCATTACGGCATTTTATTATTAATGTATTTAAGGATTCTGCAACCTAATATTAAGAGCTGTAATAGATCTATTGTGATCACAACTCTTAATTTTTAATTTTACATGTGATTCGCAAAGACAAAAGTCTCTAGGAACTACTATGCTCTTGGGATTATTCAGTTGAAGATCTTGGAGATTTATTAATTTAGGGCGGGATCCTATAAACGGACGGAAGAGTCCACTTACACTGTTTCCTTCACTTTTGCAATGTTAGATTCAATTTCAGACGTTGATAACATGCCAGAACGAAGCGAATCTTCCATCACTCATAAGCACTAATTTATCATACAGTCGATTTAACGAAAGCCTTCTGTAATACTTTCATTGACTCCAAACATGGAATTAATGATGCAAAATCTACGACAAATTCTTTGTTTGATATTTTTGTCCATTACGAAATACGCATACAGACTAAATATGATATAACTAAAAACATTACTATATCTATAACATAAAAATGAATCGCTAAATGTGTTGGTAAGCGCATAACTTCCGAATGACTGGACCGAGTTGGCTAATTCTTTTTGTACTGTGTTAGTTATTGCCAGGACAAGGTTTTTATCAAGAGTAAAACGGGGAAAATTATAGGGAAAATAGGAAAACAATATTTTAATGATTCCCATACAAACTGAACGGGTGGAACGAAGTTCGCCGGAGCAGCTAGTCTATATATAAAAATCAATACCACTTCTCGTTGTAATTTTATAACTCAAGAACGGGTTCACCTAACCAAACCAAATATTTAGGCTCTGTTCGGACTATTCATTAGATGGTTTATGTAAAGTTTGCATGAAATCGGTTATGTGGTTCTTCATTTATCACATTTTTGTAACAAATGAGTTCAATACATGTCGGATTATTTGTCAATAATGGGTATTTTTCAGTCAAATTGATACTTTTTTCAGTTGTGTTTTTTGTAGTGTTATGTCATTAATGTAGTCTTATACGTATCGAAGCACGTATCGGGTCGCTAGCTTAATATAAATAATAGATGCAACTGAAACTTGCGCCAAAATTGATAAAATTTGTGCCAATCTAACAACAACAACAAAATAAAAATTTGAATTTGGAAACAACAAAACATAATAATTAATAAATTCTTGATACTTTTTTACTGAATGAATACCTAGCAAGTTAAACTGGAAATTAATTACAAATGCGATGATAAATTCGAAATTCAAAGTCAACATTTTTTTTAAATTTCGAAGATACAAATAAATTGGGCGATGTCCGATATTTCAATGTTTCCTATGTAGGTATTTTTTTTTATTAGATATCATTTGTGAGTAATTACATAATTTCAAGCATAACTCGCAAGCTACAATCAAATACACGAGATATACTCGCGATAACCAGCGTAAGGATTATTAAAATATCTTCATATCCTCGAAGTGGTAGGCAGAGACATAACCAGGCCATCTATGACTAGCCGAAGACACTAAGTCCAAGACAGTAAGTCGCCAACGGGGCAATATTGTCACATTATAAAATTATCTAATTCCGGACAACTTAGATATTTTAGAAAATTAAACAAGCCCAACACAAAGCTCGAACCCGGGATGGTTAACCTTATGAGGTCAAGTGCAACACTGGATAAAAATATGACTTACAGACAACACTATTTATTCATAAAGCACCTAGCAAACGTAGTGATTCTCTTTGCAGAAAACTAGGAAATCTTTACAATGATTATTTTCTTATTGTGGGTGCATATTCATTGAAAAATCATCTCTCTACAAGATTATAAAATCTAACACAACTTTATGTAGAGGATATTTCGCCACGAATATACGTTTTCCTCCATCCATCGTAACTATGTTAACCACCAACTAACTTTTTTGTAAAGCATGTTTCTCTTGTAAATTGAGCTATTTTACTGCGCTTTCTCAATTAATAGGTATCTATTGGCTAATTGCAGTTATTGTAATGACTAATATTACATTTGTAATTTTATATAGTTTTCCATTACCAAAATAACATCAAAAACAAAAAAAGCGCGGTTTCTTTAACATGGATGTCGGAATGACATCTGAGTGACACAGGTCATGCATTTCCGGTTATTATGATAAATAATACGTCGAGATACCTACACAAGTACGTAAAAAATACGTACAGTTTCCCCGTGTTAGTCCGGGCTCCTTTGCAGAATAGACCATCTGCCTTCCTGTGTTAAAGCAGCTCGTAAAAGGCGAGCATAGGCTTACCGTCCCTAATACCGTGACATCTAACTATCTAGGTGGTAGAGTCCTGCAGCGACTTGCCCGGATTGGTACTACCGCTTACCTATTCATGCCGCCATAATGTCAACGATTGTCGTTGATGTGTTTCGGTTCCGAGGGTAAGGTAGCCGGTAAACTTAGTGTTGCTGTAGGTCTGGATATTGTATTAAATGTTGTAGTAAATGGAGGTATTGTTGGAAATGGTTAAGTTGTAACAATATTTTTATGAAAAATATGAGTAAAGTCAGGTAAATTTTTATTCCTTTTGTACAAAATACTCGTGCTTATTGGTATTTTAAGTTAAATATTTTAAATACTAAAGTTACGTAAATTACTTATCTTGAATTACTTCACTATACACCTAAAGACAAAACTCCCTTGTTGTGTGACTTGCTGTTGTATTCAACATCAGAATGACACACAACGGAACACTCAAAACTGAATTTTGATGGGAACTTACAATACGTTGGATAAATTAGCTTGCAAATATACGCCATTCATCTACGTGGTGGTATTCTTTGGCAAAATTAAAAGCAACACTTTCTTTGAGTCCTACTTGGATATCACTGTTACGAATACGGTCAGCGAGCGTTACACCCAAGTATTCCGATTTTGGAAATCTTATATATGTTTAAATTAAAGAAACACATTTATAACTTAACATTAGCTTACACTTTATTCCTTGATAACAATTTATTAATAATATTTTTCTAATCAAGAAGTTTTTACAACTGTATTTCATAATCTAGTTTCATATTTGCGCTCTTCAGGTTTCAAATCTCTGTATATGACTTCGATAGACCTAGATTTGGTCTCTGGTATAACCAATATTACGTATACGGCCATGAGTATACATATTACGCCAAAGAAGTAGAACGCAACGTGGATTCCTATGGTATTGGCTACTGGTTTGAAGAACAGGAGTTGAAGGAAGTCTGCGAATGAAGCTACTGCCATTGCGGTTGCCAAAACTGTACCCCGGTACTGAAATTAATATCAAAATATCATAATATAAATCTGTCTGTTTATAATTTAACATAATATTTTGTTTTATCTGTTTGCCCGCACCTTTGTCAGCGTATAGTGGTTAAAATTTTCACACAATTGATTCGTTTTCATCCTTCAATTGATTTTTGAAAAAAAGAATACTATGATTTGAACTCGGTTTTGTATTTATATGCATGTAAAATGTCATCAAAAACGGTTTAACTTCAAAAAAGCAACAGTCAGACAGACAGGCAGACAGCCAGATTTTCGAATATGTAGTAGGTATGTGATCAATGAATATATACGTATAGCATTTGCTTAATATTACATTATTTGCCTAAAGACTAACAAATGAAGTAGGTGAATAAGCATACGCAAACAAATTAATCGGTGCAAATACAAAAAAAGACGTGTGGCACTCGGAGACTACCGCTGTAAAGATATTGCATAAGTAGGCATGAGTCACCAGATTGTGGGGCGAAGAGGGGCTACGCATGCTCAGTATCGCCGTGACAACCAATGCCACCTCGAGGCAAGTTGCTGAACTAAAGAGACAAGCGTGATCAAAAATGTATTAAAAGTTCTGCTATTCATCGATAGATGGCAAAACTAAAAAGTATCACCGCTGTACCGGTCCGAGTGGGGGGTGTTAGTTTATTTTCGTTACGGAATTTCTGGATTCGGTCTCCACGCTCAAGGTCCGCGGTAGAAGCTATGCAATAGCTTAAAAGATCTTTGACAATTAAATCTAGTACATATGATTTGTTATCGTCTCATACAATTTTAAATTATTTTTCATTTTAATTTTTTTGAAATTTGACAATTTTTTTATTTCATTTTCATGGTGTTTTTGAACTGATAACTTCTTATGGGAGGGTAAACCGCTTCGTTACGGCGCAAGTCGTTCATGTAAAGGGTAATAACTGCAATGGAAATCCCTTCGTTGAGATTGTCATTTTTTTACGTATCTACCTTCAGTAACAACTAAGAAACCAAATACTATAAAATTTAACAGATTTATTTATCTTTAGTTGTAAAGCTTTGATGATGCTGTGAAAACCGTCTGGCTAAACTTTAAAGTTTAAAATAAATTTTACGTTATGTAAAATAACAAAGGCTACTTAAAAATGTATTTGTTGAATTAAGAGTGGTAATGTTTATCACTGGAACGTTAAACTTTTTGCTTTAAGTTAAGTAAGCTTGAAAATTACGACTTACTTTTTAAAAGTTACTTTGCAAACCTGAAAACAACTATGACTGGCACTAACGTTACGGTGACAAAAATACGTAAATTGCAGTATCTTCTACTCAAGCTAGGTTTTCATATCTTTACTATTAAAAATATGTTTACCTTGAAAGAGAATATCTCTCCTGATAGCACTATTGATATGGGTTGTAAGCCAGAGGCATCACAGAATATACATAGACATAATGTCAGTAGTGGCACCCAAGATGGAACATGGATCTCCAAACTCTTCAGAAGGAACCAAGTAGCTAGGATACACATAGACAGTCCTGATATGAGAGATGTTACAAATAGTAATGGCTGAAACAAAAAGACATACATTTATTATCAAAGTAGATGTTGTGGTAATAAGGGTGAACTTATTTAACAGTATAAGTATTTCACAGAGCGGTAAATGAGGACATAGCTACCCACGTAAACGGTAATAAAGAAATAAAAAAATAACATAGGAGTGGAACCCTTAGTAGCTCCAATATTTAGAGCATTTATCAGCATGAGACAATAGGGTCCAGGTTCAAGTTCCGTCTAAATTGTTAACCTTACGTTGAAGTATATGTGGATTAAAATGTTTAAAAAACTTACCTTTCTGCCAACTTTTTCAACGACACTGGAAGCTAGAATTGAGCCAAAAACTTGCACCGCTCCAAGAACCATAGCTTGTTGGTTTGGACTTAAAATGATTCCAGACCCTTGTTTTGTAGAGGAAAATATTTCTCCAGCGAAATTTAATACTGGTATCGCGCCACATACTTCTCTTGCGAGGGTTACTATCATGGCGATTCCAAACGCTTTACGAAGAATTTGATCGCTAACTGAAAACAAAAAAACAAATTTATGTGTCTGTTTGTAACAATCAACAAATTCAGCCTCAAATGGAGTACTGTTCTCAACTATGTGCAAGGGCTCCGTAGTACTAGATCTCTCATTTTGATCGCATTCGACGTCAAATATCTCGAATTGTCAATGACTGTGTAATTACCAATCAGCTTGATTCTTTGGCGTTGCGTAGAAATGTTGGTTTACTCACTGTTTTTTACGTCTATCATTAGGAATGCTCTGAGGAGTCGTTTGATTTGATTTCTGCCGCTGAGTTCCATTTTCGAGCATTGCATCAGAGTGTAAAGTTTTATGCCCATCACCTTGATGCATGGTAATCTATAACTGTGCGATTCTGAAGACATTTCTTACCCCGCTTA
>NJDD01002023.1:510640-542907 GCA_002245505.1 Calephelis nemesis | reverse complement strand
C
Organism: Calephelis nemesis; assembly: GCA_002245505.1. Taxonomy (NCBI): domain Eukaryota; kingdom Metazoa; phylum Arthropoda; class Insecta; order Lepidoptera; family Riodinidae; genus Calephelis; species Calephelis nemesis. The sequence goes on along the minus strand of NJDD01002023.1, from coordinate 542,906 downwards.
AGTTACTGAGGGCGCTATTTCCAAACGTATATGACTTAGGAACCTTCAAGAAAAGTGCCTGCCTACTCATTAATTAAAAGTCGGTTGGGTGTTGCCGGCGGATCAAAGTTGTTTAGATTCTAACGGATTTAAAATGATAGTTCTTTTTTTTTATAGAAGACGAGGCAAACGAGCAAGTGAGTCACCTGATGGAAATTGATCACCTCCGCCCACGGACATCCGCAACACAAGGAGTATCACAGATGCGTTGCCGACCTTTAAGATTCCTTATGTACGCTATTTTCTTGAAGGTCCCTAAGTCATAATTGTTTGGGAATACCTGCCGCCCTCGGTAACTGATTCCACAAGGGTGTTATAGGGGGTAAAAATGTCTTCGGAATCGCACAGTTGTAGATCGCCACGCATTGAAATGATGGGCATGATACCTTAAGCTCTGACGCGATGTCCGAAAGTGGAAATCATGGGCTGGAATTAAACCAAACAACTCTTCAGAGCATTCCGCATAATAGGAAGGAATTGGAAGAATACTGAGTGACCCAACATCTCTACGCAATGCTAAGCTAATGCTATTGGTAATTGCCCGGTCATTGACAATTCGAATTGCTCTACGTTGAATGCGGTCAAATGGAAGGAGCTGGTATTGTGGAGCCCCTGCCCAGAGTTGAGAACAGTACTCCATATGAGGCCGAATTTGCGCTGAACACTACACTACAGAACACTAGCTGATATATAAAAAGCAAACAAATTTGAATCTTAAGTCATGTAACAAAGGTTTAAATTGCGCTGAGCTCGTAGACCTGATTCACTTAAAAACTCAAGTCAACCAAAATTGAAACTTAATACGCTGATTGAAGGAACGTAGTTGAATTAATATCAAATTGTGACATTAGATCTGGTTTTTTTACTACTGGTTTGATGCGACAGCCAGTGCACCAATGTTTCTCACACTGGCAAACCTATCGCCAACCGCGCACATAAGCTTTTTTTATATAACTTAAAAAAACCTATTTTGTATTGGTTGCCTGGCCCGGGGATCGAACCCGAGACCTCATGATGTCAAGTCCAACGCTGCTAGACCACAGCGGCGATAATCATCATATTATGTTATTACAATCTACACAATATTTACACTATTCATAACTCAAGAACGGCTGAACCGATTAAACTGAAAATTGATAGGGGAGATGAACACATGATACGTTTTATTTCTTTCGAATTCGAGGAAACTAGGAAACCCAACATTTTAATTTTTCCCTAATAAACTGAACGGGTGAAATGAAATTCGCCAGAACGTCTAGTTAACAATAAAAATACTATGTAAGCAATAATAGTATTTGTTTACAAAGTATCACTAGTAATTATAAAACGACGTAGTTTCATTGATCAAAATTAATAACGATTGGTTGTATGAAGTCGTGGGGCTAAAGTCCAAGGAGACACTTACAAATTGATTTTATAAGGAACTTGCTGGCTCCGACGTCGTTCTTTTGTTCTTGTATAATATTCTCAATTTCTTGTTGTAGACTAAGATCTTCTTCGTTTACGCAACGAAGCCATGCAAGGGCTTTTGTTGCTTTCTGTAAAATATCTTGCACGTTGAAATTTCAAATCAACATTATTGTGATTGCTGTCCTACGAAATGGCTGGATCAATTTTAGTGAAAGTTTGGTATCGGAATAAGTTGTTTTGATACACCTTGATACTCCATAGACATTTTACATACAAATACATACGAAATACATTTATATTCCAGCCATAACATCAGAGCTCACCTCCTTCGTGTTCTAGTATGAAAGGTAGGTTAGCTAGTAAATTCATAGAAAAGAAAAAAAAAAGAAAAATATATTTATTTGCGGAATATGACTGTTACAAAGAAGTTACAAAATTATTTAAGCGTTTCAACATATTCTACCAACTTGTGGTGTGCAAATATTTTAATAGGTTTTAATCAAACTAGTAATTTCAATTATTTAGTTTCTATCTACAACACACTGTATTTTGTATTTATTACATGATTATTTATTAATACAAACAATTTTTAGAATGTAAATTAATTTATCCCTATCTACCGTAAACTACCACCGTTTCCAAACCTAGCCAGACAGGAGAAGAAACGGCAAAACAAATATAAAAGTAAAGGTTTAATACCCCAGCCCCAGTTCGATAAGGCAGCAAGAACAATTTTGGTGTCTGAATGTGGCGTGTATCATCATTTATTTATTTTATTTTTTTATGATATTGGAAGGCAAACAAGCAGACGGATTTCCTGATGTTAAGAAATTCACGCCGCCTAGAGATACCAAAGGTGGTGGTGCGTTGCCAACCTGAGGCCGGGATGTTAGGCCTCGAGCAAAAATAAATTTACCAACTACCTTACCCTCCGAACCGGAACACGTCATGGCGTTATGGTATTGGTACCACCGCCTTACCTATTCGCCTTACCTTGTCAGGAAGGTAGGTGGTCTATTCTGCAACGGGGCCCGGACCAACACGAAGAAAAATCACCAGGAAATTTTACTTATCTTCCTTTAACAAAAGTTCACAGTAATTCTACTCTTTTTTTCGAATTGGCTAATATGTTGCTATTCGCGAGGTTTTTATAACTTCAGCGGAGTAAACAACTGTAATTCTACTAAAAATCTCATTTAGGAACACAATAATATGTGTTTTATCGTCTTTATATATTTTATACATCATTTGTCCCACATATATATTTTGTAACATACAAGCACGAACAAAGTAATTAAATTACATCGAAAAGTATTTTATTAATATTGGTCGGCTAATAGGTAGATGAATTCCGTAATAACAAAAAATACATTTTTTTTATGACATTGGAAGACAAACAAGCAGACGGTTTTTCAGATGGTAATAAATTTACGCCGCCTTGAGATACCAAAGGTGATAGTGGTACGTTGTCAACCTGAGGAAGCGCTGTTAGGCCTCGAGCAAAAGTAAGTTTACCGACTACCTTACCCTCCAAACCGGAACACGACAATGACAAGCATTGCCGCTATGGCGGCAGGAATAGGCAAGGCGATGGTACCGGTACGGTGTCACTGACGGTAAGCTTATAAAAACAAGCTCGGACCAACATGGGTCACTATCACGATGGGAAACGATCAGTTTGACAGATATGACATTGCGGGTTTAAATATGTACACCTTCGATAAACGTGGTCGTGTGGTACCTCATCCTGTTTCTTCGATGATACTGATGTGAAGGGACTTTTGCTAGGTGGTAGAGTTTCGCAGCGACTCGCCCGGATTGCTACCACCGCCTAACCTATTCCTGCCGCCACAATGTCATGAAGTCTTTCGATTCGGAGGGTAAGGTAGCCGGTAAACTTACTTTTACTCGAGGCCTAACATCCTGACCTCAGGTTGTAAACTCACCATTACAATCTTTGGTGTCTTTAGGCGGCGTGAATTTTTTACCATCAGGAAATCCGTCTGCTTGTTTGCCTTCCTATAACATAAAAAAAAGTATAATATTAATACTTATTTGAAAAGAATACACACCTTTATTTGACCTTTTTTCACTAAATACGATGGTGATTCCGGCATTGCAATAAATATCATAATATGGATGACAGGTATGGCTAAACAGATTTTATTGATGGTGTCATAATCCAGTATATCACCAATGACATAAAGAAATAGATTTCCCACTGTTTGAAATAAAATTACCTGCAAAATAAAAGACAAGAGTTTTGACTTTGTTTTTTTTTAATTGGGCACCTGTGGGTATTTTTTTGGGCACCCGTGGGATTACTCTGGAATCTCGATATCATGAGAATTGGAAATTTGAATCGTATATGCCATTTTAGGTAATTTTGAACACAGTACTAGCGATTTATTAACATTCAATTACAAATAAATTCAAGGAATCCAATAAAATAATTTATTATGTATTATTAACTAAATGATAATAATGCGTCAGTATTGTGTTCAAGTGTAGGTACCTAAAACCTAAAATGTCATACCTACTCGATTCCAATTTCTAATAATGCATGAATCGAGCTTCTAGAGTTGTTCTGGTTGGTCTATGGTTACACGCACGCACACTGCGGCCATGTGGATGATTCAGCGCATCATACGTTAAGTGAATGCGTGGCTTGGACCGAAGAACGTAGAGAACTAGTCGCAAGTGTGGGCGATGACCAATCACTACCAGCAGTAGTGAAAGCTATGGTTGACAGTGAAGGATCATGGAATGCGGTTCTTACCTATAATGAAAGAGTGATGATTCAAAAGGAGGCTGCGGAAAGGGAGAGAGAGAACTCCTCCAATCTATTAACCAGCAGAAATGGGCGTCGGAGAAGGATACCTCACGCCCTCCTCCAACCCCCATAAGGAGGCAAACCAACAGGTACTACTGTGAATGTTGCCTACATCTAAGAGCCTCGAGATGGTGCGCGCGGTTGATTCATGTGTCACTGTGAGTGCAGAGTAATGTCTTAGGTAGCTAGCTAACTGGTAAGACTGAGTTTTAAGGAACTGACTCTGTCGAGGCAGTAGTAGAATGCGCAAGCGACCCCATTGTTTCGACAAAGGCGAAGAGAAGGTTTTGGAAAAAAAAATGGTTACACGCACGCAAAGTTAAGGCTAGGTTATTATACAGGATTACTGGTAACTAACGCAAAACCTTTCTAGGACGGCTTTAGTACAACAAAAGTAACATCTTTTGTTCTATAACTTTTAAAAAATCGCAAAAAAAAGAATTTTGTTCTCTATGAAAAGTCCATCGTCCCCTGACAAAACGTACGGAGCACGAAATAATTTTTTGCGATTTTCTAAAAGTGGAAGAACAAAATTTATAGCTTTTGATATCCTAAAGCCTAGAAAGGTTGTGCGTTAGTTACTTGTAACCCTCTATATCACGCAATCATCTAATGTCACCAACTATTCACGAGGCTCGAGTTCGATTCCCAAAATAACATAAATCACTGTATTTTTCGTGCTTATTGAATTTATCTACGTATTTATATCGTTAACACTTATAAAAGTAACAAACTAATTGCTTACTTTGGTGCTAGACAGTGTTGTGTAAATTGATAAATGAAATTGTATGTGTATTAGAGGACATACGTAAGAAGTAAAACTTTTTTGTGACAGATTTTTTCACGGAACATAACAGAAAAAAAAACACTTAAAAACCGTTCTATCATTGCACGTTGCGCAAAGAAGGGAAGATTTTCCAACTAGCTGGAAGATACACAGGTTGACGAAACAAAAATCATAAAAAACACGGTATGGAATTTAGCGATAACATACAATCATTTTTGTGGATCCCACTCTATTAGGATTCACAAAAATTTGACGGGTAACAAAAAACATTACCGCAAATTTTGCAAATAAGTACGTCGATAAAAAAGTTTTACTTCAAAAAAATCAAATCGAAATACGGAAACAGAGGATTTAAATCAAATTATTAATACGTAAAGCAAAAACTTTGCACCCCATTTACGAAAATTGCAGGAACGGTGGACATTTGGTTTATATTTTATGTGTAAGAGAAGTGCAGAACGCTAATAATTTTCAATAATAATACTTATAAAGTGCATTAAAAATATGAAACATTACACATACTACATACATCACGCATTTGACACACATAAACAAACATGTTCTCATAATAAAGGTTGGAAACAAAGTAGGTAGTTGATCTTGATAAATGAAGATGGCGTTTAAAAATATATTAAAACTTTTAATGGTCGAATGAGTGACCACAAATACAAACAAAATCACGACAGGTATAGCACCTAACCCTTGAGATAGTAGTAGCAAATACTTACGAAACACCCCAAACTCCCTCTTATACTGTCGTCGCTGATTTCTTTGGTGTATATCGGACAGGTTACAAAAGACCCCGCCATTGAAACACTAAATATTGCTCTAGAAAGAATTATGGCCCAAATATTATAAGAACATACTAATAGACACCAACTTATCTGCAAATGAAATGAAAATACATTTTAGTAAAATAAAATACTTCAGCTTACAACGAACTTCGTATCATTGTTTTTCCAACATCTCTTTAATTTTTACGATTTTTCTTTTTCTGAGAATACCTACCTTTACCTACCTTTTTTCCCCGTGTTGGTCCGGGCTCCTTTGCAGAATAGACCATCTGCCTTTCTTGCCAGGCACCTCGTAAAAGGCGAGCATAGGCTTATCGTCACTAACACCGTGACATCTGACTAGGTGATAGAGTTTCGCAGCGACTCGCCCGGATTGGTACCACCGCCTTACCTATTCCTACCGCCATAACGTCATGACGTGTTCCGGTTCGGAGGGTAAGGTAGCCGGTAAACTTACTTTTGCTTGAGGCCTAACATCCTGACCTCAGGTTGGCAACGCACCATTACCATGTTTGGTGTCTCTAGGCGGCGTGAATTTCTTACTATCAGGAAATCCATCTGCTTGTTTGCCTTCCTGTAACATAAAAAAAAACCTAACCTAAATAATTAGAAACATCGGTAAATCCGTTCAGGCGTGACGCTATGACCAAAAAAAATGGGGATTCATTTTTAACACGTTAATCTATATATTAGTATATACATTTCTTGTGTTCAAAGGGATTCGAGAATGGTTTAGATTCACAATTTGGTCAACTGAAAAATATTTTTTTAATATTTTTATTATTTGTAAGTAGCCCTTGATTTCGGAATGTTTTACACTGGATTCGGCAGACTGCGCTCCTATCAGAGCATCAAATATAGTAGCTGTTGATGTTTAGCGTTACAATGTTTGCTGGGTCGGCTAGTACACATATCGTCATATTAATACGTGATGCCAAAAGGTTGGACACCTTTTTACGAAAATTGCGCCGACGAAGCACAAAATTTGACACACTTATAGTTTATGTGTAGAGGTACAGAACGCTAGTATTTTTTAATAATAATGCTAATAAAGTACATTAAATCAATTATTAAAACATTACTCACACTACCAAGCATTTGACACACACAAAAAAATATATTGATGATAACGATAAAAGATCACAGATGGCGCACTAAAAATATTGGAAACAAAGTAGTTGGTCTTGAGAAATGAAGATGGTGTTCTTATAAACAAGATATTAAAATTTCGCCTCTGTGGTGTAGCGGTCCGGGTGTTGGACTTGACTGCATGAGGTCCCGGGTTCGAATCCCGGGTCGACCAACAAAAAGAAAATTGAATTTTCCCAATTTTCTAATAAAAAAAATGTTGGTCGGGATTGGAAATGTGCCCGGTTGGCGATAGGCTTGCCACCTATCACATTGTGGGACTTAGTATCTTCGGCTAGTCGTGGGTGCCCTGGTTGTGCCTCTGCCTACCTCTTCAGGGATATGGGCGTGAAGATACTTTTTTTTTTATTAAAATTTATTATGATCGAATTTCGACCAACAGGCGACTACTTATATAGATTAACGTGAGAAGATATCCTAGAGTAGGTACTCTTAAAATAAACATTATGAATAAATAAGTGAATACTCTTAAAATAGACATTATGAATAAATAAGTTAATTAATTAATTAATTGTGTACCATTAATTACAATATTAAACACTATCACACTTTAAATATAAGTTAAGATACACAAGGCCACCTTATCGATTCTTGATATATGTATTTTTTTTTATGATACAGGAAGGCAAACAAGCAGACGGATTTCCTGATGGTAAGAAATTCACGCCGCCTAGAGAAACCAAAGATGGTAATGGTGCGTTGCCAACCTGAGGTCAGGATGTTAGGCCTCGAGCAAAAGTCAGTTTACCGGCTACCTTACCCCCCGAACCGGAACACGTCATGACGTTATGGCGGCAGAAAAAGGTAAGGCGGTGGTACCAATCCGGGCGAGTCGCTGCGAAACTCTACCACCTAATTAGACGTCACGGTGTTAGTGATGATAAGCCTATGCTCGCCTTTTACGAGCTGCCTGGCAAGAAAGCAGATGGTTTATTCTGCAAAGGAGCCCGGACTAAGACGGTTAATAACTAATATTAACGGACTAATATTAAGTAGCAAACTTTGTAATTATTGTAAGATTAATGTGTTAGCTAAAACAGTTGTTGATAGTAATATTTTTTAACCCTTAAGTAAAACGAGGGGTAGGTATTATACGATTGTATGTGTGTTTCTGTCTGTGGCATTATATTTCTTCAACGGATGGACGGATTCAGTTGCGATTTCTTTGAAAGCTGACGTGTTCGACACAGTTCTAAAGCAAGAGTTAAAGGTCATCAGCTCATTTTCAGCTCATATTCTTATGCATCATAATAGATATTACAGGCACTTTGGGTATTAATTTCACTTTTTAACATAACATGTGAGACCTAACAGTTAATTCAACAAATGAGCTGGTCTGAAGATGAAGCTTTGAAGAAACGTAACCCTGGAACACCTGCTGGTTAGTCCATCGAGTTTGGAATCATTCGATTAGCATTTATTAGGTCACATGAATAAGAGGGTGTTGTAAATTCGAAATGTTCGAGTGTATATGACGGGCCTATCTGTGGCATTATAGAACCTAAACAACTATGATGAGGTTTTGCATCCCCCAAGATAAAAGAATAATATATCTTATAAATGTCATAAAACAGATTTTCTGATGATAAAAATAGATGTGACTTAAAACATTTAAGATGTTACTGGCGCATCATGACAAATTTAAGGATTTGTGACTTATGATTACGCTTTTTGTTAAATTGGCCAGTTCTATTTTTTATCCGAGCTGTGGAAAGGCGATAGATCCTATCCGGGCAAGTTGCAGCACAGAATTGAAGCACCAGTGGTTTAATTGGTAATAATATATGTAATCTGTGATCGCCTTTTACAAGATGCCTGGCAGAGAGACCGATGGCCAATTCTCCATAGCGGAGCCGGTTCAACTCGAGAAAAATAGGGCTGTATATACAACAGATAAATTAAAATAACAGGTTTCTTACCGCATTAGTTAGTGACGTAATTAGAAGGGCCATTTTTCGTCCCAATTTGTCCGATAATATGGACATCACTATGTCAAAGAACATGCATAACAAATATGTCAAGGATGCCATGATTGTCACCTAAAACAAATAAATGCAAATCATTTTATAATCATAACATGTTATAATCTATATATATATAAAATCAGTGCCACTTTTCGTTGTAATTTTATAACTCAAGAACAGGCTCATCTATCCAAACCAAATGTTAAAGCTTTGTTTGGACTATTTAGTGGATGGTTTATGTGTAATTTGCATAAAATCGGTAGAGCGGTTTTTAATTTATCACATTTATTGTAACAATTGAATTTAATTAATGGCGGATCGGTTTTTTAATTGGTATTTTTCTATCAAGTTGAAATTTTTTTAGATGAAGATTGTGCTGCCATATTAAAACTTTTTTCAGTTGTTTTTTTTTTGTATTGTTGTGTTATATTATTCATGCGGTCGTATAAGTAGCGAAGCACATACAGGGCCGCTAGTAAATAATAACTAAGAAATAACGTAGGTAACTCATATTATAATAGCTCGTTTTAAATAAATCCAGCAGCTTAACCATGCACGCTAAAAAAACAATAACTAACAGGATAGAAACAAGATTTAAATCTTCCTCGTGCCTTTTTAAGGATTTTTGACATACAAGATATATCTTGTCATTTCTTTCATAGTCTTACAACATGTAGCGATAAAACTACGTGTTTAAATTCCAAAGGTATAAAAACCGGTTTATGGGATCTTAATACAATAGTTAACAACCAGAATCAATAATTACCATAAGACAAATGTGTCTGCCCTACTAAAATATTTATTCACAAAAGTAACGTTAGTTATGTCCCCCTTAACAAGCCACACCTGTATTAAAATCATGAATTTATAAGTCAACTAACAGCCATATACACACAAATAATTCACGAATGCTCTTATTATTTTTACCGGTTCTGTTGTTTTTGTGATCTTTAAACATTAAATTCAGACTCAAAAAAGTTTGAAACCCGAGAGATTGTAATTATTGTGATAACAAGTTTGCAAATATTCTATACAAAAAATACTGAATTTTTATTTCTGATACTTCGTTCCACCCGTACAGTTTGCATGGGAAAATTAAAGTAATGTTTTTTTCCATTTTAACTGCAATTTTTCTAGTTTTTCTCTACAGAAGAACCTTCTTCTGACAATAACTAACATAGCAAAGAAAGAATAATCCAAATCGGTTCAGTCGTTCGGAAGTTATGCGCTTATTAAATGTGTTGGACATTTAGCAATTAATTTTTATGTTATAGATTAAAAGTTAGAATATTTAAAAACATTAGTATGGAGTTTCAGGAGCCAATATAAATGTTCTATTATATATTGATACTTTACCTTATACCTTATACTTTTTTATTGTTAATGACGAATAATAAATTATTTTTGTTTGGATTATACAAAATCTTAATTTGTCTTTGTAGGTGCAATACAGTACATCAGAGACATTTCAGATATAATGATCAGGATAAAATATCACTATTTTCATTAAATTACTACCTGACCAAATTTTATTTGGTTTCTACTAGGGTAAAAAAGTTCGATTTGAGATGTGAGAAATATTTCAATAAACAGATTAACGGCCAATGTTAATAATGTATGTCTAAAGATGGATTTCAAGCAATCCAGATAGCTGCGTATCCGCCGGCCTATCCTATTCCTAATTGCCATATTTATCCTGTCCACAGATGTGTTATTGGCAAGCGATAACATAAAAATGGATCGAAATATCAATCTCGGACAGCAAGTTTTGGATTAGGATTGATTATTAATATTGGCCGTAAGTTAGTACGAAGACGATTGTAGGAAAACGCAATATTTTAATGTTGTGAGTACATGATCTACCTACATGAGTATTGAATGCAGGCGGCTGGTGACCGTGACTTGTGGCACTCTTTGGGGGAGACCTATGTCCAGCAGTGGACGTCCTCCGGCTGATGATGATGATGAGTACATGATGAAGATTAACAAGTAATTTATACAGTGTTTAAATAGATTTGCACCAATTTAACTAATAACCAAGTATAGAAAAAAATTACCTCTGTATCTGTGAGAGGAACTCCTCTGGGTGACTGGTCTGATTGTAGCAACAGCGTCATCGGCGACATCCATCCTACACTGGCTCCGTATGCAAAAACAGGCACGTTTACTAAAACAGACAGAACCATTACCTAAAATTTAAAAATGAAAAGAAAAACCAGAAAAGTGATGACCCGCAAGAGAACGAGAGTAACCGACATAGTTCAGAGAGTCAGCAAGCTGAAGTGGCAATGGGCAGGCCACATTGCTCGCAGAACCGACAACCGCTGGGGAAGAAAGGTTCTCGAGTGGCGGCCCCGCACCGGAGGACGTAGTGTTGGACGACCTCCCACCCGGTGGACTGATGATCTGGTCAAAGTCGCGGGGAGTCGCTGGTTACAAGCGGCTGGTGATCGTGACTTGTGGCGCTCTTTGGGGGAGGCCTATGTCCAGCAGTGGACGTCTTCCGGCTGATGATGATGATGAAAAGAAAAACCAACTGCCTATTTGTTAACACCGTAACTGGTGACTAGGTGACTGAAAAATTCTGACAATTCGCCGCAATTGAAGTAAGGGATCACTGGCTCGCTTTTTGTGGATATAATATGATTTGATCCAAATTTTGTCCTTTTATTTAAGGATGGTGTTTGGTACAAATTGGTAAGGTTAAATATAAAACTACAGTAACTTGTCTTGGGACAATTGCATTTCATATGTTTCAGAATAAATTTGACTCGACCATTTCGTGTTCGAAGATGTCAGAACAATTTCACCTAAAGGATTTTTTTTCTTTCTTCGAGATGTGTTTAGGATGGAAATGCACGTGACGTTTCTAGGATAAGCCGTTCTCTGTTCTGTGGTCTCAAATTTTTTCACAGTTTTTATAGAAAGACAATATTTCATCGTCTACAGGATTTGAAGATGTACCCTTCTTGTATTTTCCTGACGAGTGCCTGTTGTGAAGATTTTAATTCCTTTTCGATCATGTTTATTTCTTTATTTAAAAGATTATGGACACCAATTCCAAGCACGAAAAGGGTGCTGAAGTTAAAATTATACTTGATAAATGAAATACTTAGTAAATATATTTTTTAATAAAGTGGGAAGCTAGATAACAAACAAAACGCTTTAAATGTGATTCCTCGAGTCTATATTCAAAAATTCACCCAACAACGCTTTTGAGGTTTCGATATCAGGAACAACAGATGTTTATTGCTACCAGTGCTATGAATTTGAATGATTTGCAACTAAAAAAAAGTATCTTCACGCCCGTATCCCCGAAGAGATAGGCAGAAGCACAACCGAGGCACCGACGACTAGCCGACGACTCTATGTCCTACAATGTGATAGGTGGCAAACCTATCGCCAACCGGGCGAATATCTAATCCCGAGCAAGGTTTTTCTTTACTAGAAATTGGAAAACCCAATTTTCTTTTTATTGCCCGACGCGGGATTCGAACCAGGGACCTCATGCAAGTCCAACAACTGAACCGCTAGACCACAGAGGCGATCCATGAACTATGATCTATGATTCCGAACTACGATTATTTAAAATACAGTGCTTAGATTCATTGCTGGGATGAAAAATTTTAGGAAGAACAGTTTTGAAATTCCTACTATCGGAATCGCGATTTTAAGTGAACTTGGCGCATCCCGTACATAAAATTCTACATTTAATTTGCAATAGCCCAAGTAAATTCTGTTATTTACTTTATACTATACTAGCGGCCCGCCGTGGCTTCGCACGGTTATGAAAAATACAATACAATAACTCTTTATTGTGCACCAAATACAGAGAAATTACAAATACGTCAAAAAAAACTTAAATTAAAAGATACACAAAGGCGGCCTTATCGCCAAATCAGCGATCTCTTCCAGGCAACCCAAGTATGGAACAAGATTTAACAGAATACTGTGTAATGGTGCTCTTAAAAATATAAAAATGCATCTACTAATAGACAAAATAAATCATCCTAAAAGCAGAGATTTGTTTTAATTATAGGTATTAGAATTTAGAACAAGCAATAGAAGTATTAATCACAGTGAACGCAGAAAGTGACGCTTTAAAATATGTTTGAAAATATTAATATTTGGATATCTCCTGATATCTACGGGAAGAGAATTCCAAAGCTTCAATGCCTGCGAGGTAAAAGAACGGCTAAAGTAATAAGTGTTACGAGAGGGAATTTGAAGAGTATAATTATCACTGGACCTGAGAAATTTTACCTCACTGTTACAGAACTTAAATCTCTTCTTTAAATACATATAAACATTCCTCTTCAATATCTTTATCTACTAAAAAACCGCATCAAAATCTGATGCGTAGTTTTAAAGAATTAAGCATACAAAGGAACACTGGGACAGAGCAAGCGACTTTGTTTTATACTATGTAGTGATTACATTGAGTGGTTAAATACCCCTCAATTCATGAAGGTTAAAATACAAATGTTTTGCCTCATGTCACAAAGCGCTAAAGATGATTGATAATTAAAACCAATTCGGTTGTAATCAATAACAATTGAATGTCTCTGCCATTTTCTCGGGCTCTTTTGAAGAATAAGCCGACTACTTTTCTACCAAGTTATAAACGCGGTTTTTTTTTTTACAAGAGGAGGCAAACGACCAAGTGGTGGGTGGTGATGGAAAGTGATCACCACCGCCCACGGACATCCGCAACAGCAGGAGTATCACAGATGCGTTGCCGACTTTTAAGGAATGAGTACGCTCTTTTCTTGAAGGTCCCTAAGGTTGTTTGGGAATACCGCCCTCGGTAACTGATCCCACTAAGGTGTTGTGCGAAATAAAAATGTCTTCGGAATCGCACAGTTGTAGAACACCACGCATCAAGATGATAAGCATGGTACGTGGATATCAGCGGTGGAAATTTATTTATTTGACCAATGTGGGGTTTTGTACCTAATTAGCTTGCAACGTAACTAAATATTCGACAGGTCAACGCATCAAATAAAACAATAAAATAATCGGGGAAGCTCTTCCCATACATGGAAACTCAACAAAAAATTGTGTATCCTCCATTTTTTTTATATTGAAAGGCAAAAACAAACTGATTTTCCTGATGGTTAAAAAATGCACGCCACCTAGAGACACCAAAGATAATGGTGAGTTCCAAACTGAGACCAGGATGTTAGACCTCGAGCAAAAGTAAGTTCAGAATCAATCCGGGGGAGTCGCTGTGAAACTTTACCACCAAGACAGATGTCACGGTGCTAGTGACGGTAACACGTAGCAAGTCCAAAGATAGGTAGGTATTTAAAAATGACATTGAAGAAGAGATAAGTTAAAAGTCTAAAAAATGTATGCTGTAGAACTCAATAAAAAGTTTTAGCAAAAAAATTGTTAATAGGTATTGATTTATTTATCCATTTCGCTAGGTGAAACTTCATTTTGTTTTGTCTTAAAGGTTTCCGCCCGTGGCTTCGAAAAAATCCGTTCAGTAGTTTCTGCGTGATTGACAGACAAATTTTCATATTTTTTAGTGGTTGCCCATTGGTCGAAATTCGACCGTAATAAATTTTAATATCTTGTTGATAAGAACGCCATCTTCATTTCTCAAGACCAACTACATACTTTGCTTCCAAACTTTTTAGTACGCCATCTGTGAGATCTTTTATCATTATCATCAATATATTTGTTTGTGTGTGTCAAATGCATGGTAGTGTGGGTAATATTTTATTTATTGATTTGATATACTTTATGAACATTATTATTGAAATGTTTACGTTTTGCACTTCTCTTACACATAAACTGTAATTATGCCAAATTTTATTCTCCTGCGTCCGCGCAATTTTCGTAAAAAGGGTTCTAAAGTTTTGCCATCACGTATTAATATATAGATTATAGATAATCTAAAGATGCTTATATTATAAATAATTACTTCAGAAAAATTAAAATGTTCTATTTTCAAACTGTTGGCAGTTATACTAGTTTAAGCTCGTTTAATTTTACAAAATAAACAGGAAAAAAAAAGCATTTTTCACGATTCTAAGAATTTGAAGATGGAGTCTCAAACAGGTATTTCAACTATTTTTGTCATCTATATTAAACTAGATCTTAATAGGTCAAATGACGAATTTGATATCTGATACGTAGAAAAGCCATTGCATAAATATTAGAACACTTAAAGGGCGAAAACACAAAACCTCGGCGCGGCGGCGCCGCGTTGCTTCAATCGACAGTAGCGTCACTAACGGTTGTATCGACACGGACTATTTATTCATTTGAATCAGAGTAATACCTTTTTAATAACAAATAAGCAATTAGTTTCTCACTGTTTTCCATGGTAGAGACACGTCTATGACGCCGCAAGACCGCAAAGCAAACCGACTATTTTAGCGACGTGGCGTCGCAACCTATGTGTTTTGGCCCTTATATTTCCCAGGACGTTCACCCATTGTTAATAGACAAATGAATGTCGTAGCATGATGTTAGATATGTCATATTCTCATTAGAATAGACAATAGAACAGAATATTAATATTTCAGAAAAAAATGGGTATCAAAATTATTTTTTTACTGTACCGCATATGTACAGTTTCACATATACAGATTATTTTTAATAGGATACAGTCAAAGATAAGTGTACAGATTATCACATAATTTCTTTACAATATACAATTGTTATAAAATAGATTACAAGATAAAAATTATTTTCGTTTACATCTGTCCTAAGTGTGTTCATCTACTCTTTATAAGCTTACAAAAAATATTGTCGTAGCGTGATGTGATATGTAACATAATTTTTAGAATAGGCTATAGATTATTTGAAAATAGAAAAAACTTATTTTTTTAACTCGAACATGTAGCTCCAAAATATAATACATACCTATATGTAAAGATTTTCTCAATAAGATGCAGTAAAAGATATAGGTTCTGCACTTCAAAGTTAAAATTTTAGCATGCAAATATAAAAATGCCATTTATTTATCATATTTTTGTATTTAAAAAAAAAAAGTATCTTCACGCCCATATCCCCGAAGGGGTAGGCAGAGGCACAACCAGGGCACCCACGACTAGCCGAAGATACTAAGTCCCATAATGTGATAGGTGGCAAGCCTATCGCCAACCGGGCACGTTTCCAATCCCGACCAACAATTTTTTTTTTATTAGAAAATTGGAAAAATTCAATTTTCTTTTTGTTGACTGACCCGGGATTCGAACCTGAGACCTCATGCAGTCAAGTCCAACACCCGGACCGCTCGACCACAAAGGCGACGAAAATACAAAAATCTTTTGTATTTTAAAAATAAGAAATAGACTATTTGCTCTCCTGCTTGATTATCGTGGTCATCAAGAAACTTAGTAAGAAAATATTTGCATTAGCTAATTTGTTAAATCGTCTTAGAAATTTTCTACTCATATCCACTAAAATTGCTCTCGCAAAATCCTTGCTTCTTCCTATCCTAGATTATGGAGATTCTAGTAACTTAAATTTGACTGAAGATCAACTAAACAAATCGAGCGTCTTCAATATTTTGCCATACGTTTCATATTTGGACTTCGCAAATATGACCACGTCTCTGATTTTCGAACAAAACTCAGGTGGGTACCGATTCACCTTCTCAGGAATGTGCATACATTTAATCTATGTGTTCTTTTTAATTCCAAGCACGCACCCCCCCTCTTACATAAAGATAGGTTTATTTTTCGTAATGAAGATAATATTGGTAAACCTCTGTCTGGTAAAAAATCTATAAAGATTTTTTTTTTATTCACTATCCACTATCATTAAAAAAACGCCTTTTGTATAAAATGTGTTTGGGTTAACTTGATATGAGTAACACTTTTTTGATTTAGCTGCACAATAAAGAGTTTATTACTATTTATGTACGAAGGTACAGCAATTGCTGATACTACATATGCTAATTAATATAACTTGGTTAAAAACATTACATTTTCAAGGTTAATTAAACAATGAGGATGTGATCTCCGTGCTATTAAAAAGAAGTTATGTTAATTACGAATTTCGGCAAGGTTTCTACCTTGGCCATAAAACAGATAGTACCTTGGCCCTCTTTCACTATCGTGTTTTACGATAGAACTAAGAATAGTTCAGATCCCTTGACTTTTGATTAAAGCGCTAAGTCTTGAGTAGTGACGGTCGCGGGTAGGGATAAAACGATACGAGTAAATTCAATTAGGTGCTCGATACTTTTCTCTGATAGCAAGTACATTTTAGTATCGATACTTTGAAATGAAGTATCGAGTAGGTATCGGTTAAAAGTACTCGTATCAGTAAATTGTACGGTTCACAGAAACTGAAATAATACATGTTTATCTTTTAACATTGATGAAAAATGTTTATCGTAAATTGAAAATTCTGAATACATTCTAGGCCTAGTTTTTTGTAGTTAGCAGCCTTGACAGTTGACAAACTTGTTTGTCTATGCCCCGAAAAAAGTTTAACCGGAAGACACTTACAAATATCAATATTCTTGAGCAGCACCACGAAAACGGCTTTTTTTCATTCATAATTAAAGGTAACGTACTGTACTAGCGCTAACCCGTGACACTCATGGTCGGGAGCAACTCAAAAAATATTATTTTACTAGCTGCCCCAGCGAACTTCGTCCCGCCAACATCCGGATAAAAACTATCCTATCTTTTAAGATGGACCAAACTACAGATATATGTGAAATTTTATCTTGATCGGTTCAGTAGTTTTGGAGTTTATTGACAACATACATCGTGACATAAGATTTTTATATATATAAGATGTTAGAATACTGTTAGTATTTTTCAATAACGAATACCAACCAATACGTTACGGTTTTCACTCAAAATTTTCCAAAGATGATACGATACTAAGTAAGTATCGATACTCAATGACCAATACCAGTATCGCGTAAAAGTATCGATACCCCAGTGGTATCGTTTCATACCTAATCGCGGTTTTATCGTTATTAACATTTTTGATGTTTAATCTATATGTTTTTTGACATTAACTTTCCTCCTATAATGTTAAAAAAACCAGGTGCCTCTGACGTTGGATTAAAATATATAATGACTTTTTTTACTGCTTCAATAAAAGATAGCGAATGTTTTTATATGACTATTATTCTAACACACACATAGAGATCGTTTTCTAGTAACTTGTTTGTAATAAATCAAGACAGAATTAATAAAAACGATGTTAGTTTGTATTATTTATTTAAAAATCTCTATTGAGATAAGATTAATTTATTAGTCTCTGAAGTTTTTTTTTCATACTTTTTAATAAAATATTTATACTAGCAATTTAAATATGTTTTCAAAGGTGAGAAGGTATTTACGTATGTATGCAAGCGACACTACTTTTGCCGGGTACGGGATACCGGATTGGTAAACCGCATCTTGTCTACTCCTACTTCCATAATGACAGTGTTCGGAACGGCCGTGTTCCGTTCCAGCGATCAGGGTAGCCGGTAGACCTACACGTAAGGCATAACATTTGCCCATAAGATAGCAACGCGCCTATAACACTTATAGTTATTGATATAATTATATATATTAAAGTACATACTTTAGTGTAAATATATTATCACACAAATAGATTATCTCCACGCTTGCATCCCGAAGGGGTCCAAAAGCTGAAGATAAGTTTTAGTATCACTATGGGATTGGTGGCAAACCTATTTCAATGTGGTTGTCTTTTTTATTTTATCTTTATATCAATTTCTTTGTAATAGTACTGTTTAGTGAAATTATAAATAAATTTTTGTACCTACGATATCCATGTTATATGAAACTTGTTTCTTAGAGATTTTTTATTTCTGTTTTTGACTAGACAGATAATTTATTTTTTACTGTCATTAAAACTAGTTTTAATATATTATCTTTCATACCTTTAAACGAGCAACTCTTGTATATATAATATAATTGGAATCTCGGAATCGGCTCCAACGATTTTCATGAAATTTAGTATATAGGGGGTTTCGGGGGCGATAAATCGATCTAGCTAGGAATCATTTTTAGAAAATGTCATATTCGTGTTTTATTGTTGTTGATAAGTAACGAAGTCCGTTGTTAAGTAACGAAGTCAATGATTGTTTGCTTTGAGGTTAGACTTTTTAAATTTTCGTACTTAAATATAATTTCCAAAAAACACAATTTATAAAAAAATACCGAGCAAAGCTCGGTCATCCAGGTACTAATATTTAAATTAGAAAAGATGTTTTAATTCCTGACTAAATAGTAGACAATACTTTAACCAGACGCGACCTCTTTGTATTGCCATTTAAACAAGTTTTAAACACTCTTTAAAATAAAGCAGGAAAACTTGTAATATGATATATTACGTAGCCATTAGTAGTTTTGCAATATTTTAATAAAATATACTTACTTGAAACAGCACATAGAGTCTGATTTATTTTACTTGGTTCACGATACACAGAATACAACTTCATTTTAATTAGTTTATCATATTTTTTTTTATTAATAAGTTATAAAAAATATTTACTTAGAAAAGCGTACAGAATTTGATTTATTTTACTCGGTTCACGATACACAGAGTACATCTTCATATTATTTTGTTTGTCATAAAATATTTTTTTTTAATAATAAGTTATAAAAAAATACTTACTTAGAACAGCGCACAGAATTTGATTTATTTTTCTTGGTTCACGATACACAGATTACATCTTCATATTATTTTGTTTGTCATAAAGTATTTTTTTTAATAATTAATAAGTTATAAATATAAGTTTAAAAAAAATTGTTTTTTTGCTATTTCATTACTATTTCATTCAACTTCAAATAAAACATTTATTTCCAAAAATTTAGGTCAGATAGAGCAAATTGTTGATAGTGAAAAAATGTAGGTTACCCTTTCGAAAACAAATTCGAACTGCGCTAACTGAAACAAGTGTATTAATTGAATAGATAAATAATCCTAAACGATTAAGAAAACTATAAAAAAAAACTTGACAGTATTAGTCCTAGTATATACACACTGCATTCAAGTTATACTAGCCTAAGATCGCGGGTTTTAAACAATTAAGTATTATGTTTATTCCCAAAACTTAATCATCATCATCATCATCAGCCGGAGGACGTCCACTGCTGGACCTAGGCCTCCCCCAAAGAGCGCCACAAGTCACGGTCACCAGCCGCTTGTATCCAGCGACTCCCCGTGACTTTGACCAGGTCATCAGTCCACCGGGTGGGAGGTCGTCCAACACTTCGTCTTCCGGTGCGGGGCCGCCACTCGAGAACCTTTCTTCCCCAGCGGTTGTCGGTTCTGCGAGCAGCCCATTACCACTTCAGTTTGCTAACTCTCTGAACTATGTCAGAAGCTTAACAACGAAACTTAATAACGAGTATTAAAAGACAGCACACAAGCATCCGTCTTTTTATGACAACAGACAACTTTTCATTTATTTATTTATTGTTTGTAACCCCTAATTAAGCAAATTATATGTTTGTGTTATGGATGTTAGTCAACGATACTAATACATGGAAATACTTAAATAGATACCAGAAAAAATTTAATAAACACCCAGACCCAGAAATGCAGACATTTCAATGTTCATCATACAAATGCCTGCACCCGTCGGGAATCGAACCCGAGCCTCGGGGACCCTAGCCACTCGACCAACGAGGGGGTAAAACCTAAACTGACCTATATGCACCATAAATGTTACAGGTGCGTCGCTATCTAATGGCTTGGATTTTAAATTACGTGTGCAGGTTTTCAGCTACCTTCAGTGTTCCCTTCACGACAATTGTGGGATCAGTGTGCCAAGTGTGAGTTTTTAAAATGATTTACTTTACCAGCACGTCTACGTTTAACGACCTTGATGTATGGAATTATTGTCAGCGCCTCTAGCGGACAATCGAAGCAACTGAATTATTCCATACATTTGGATCGTCCAAACGCAAACGCGGTAGTAAAGTTAATTCGTGTGAAACTCACACTCAGCACACTTATGCAATGGTAGCAATAACAGAGAAGTCGGTAGTAAAGCAAAGTAAGTGTATACCCTAAAGTAAAAGGCAAAGTGAGTAATAATATTCATGGAATATTAATATTTTCAAATGTGTCATCTTACATTCAAATAGTATTTGAGTTCAAATAGTAAAATAAAGTATTTGAAAAATTAAGTTAAATATAGTGGAAAGTTCGCAAGAACCAGGACCTCTTCTAGACGGGGCAAACCGGGCAAATCGGGGGACGGCAAAATTGGGGACGGCGCGGAGCGTCGGCGGCGAAAATTTGAAAGATGAATAAGGGTCCAAGTATGCTAAAATACGTCAGCAGTATAATGTTTTTTTCATACAAAGCAATCATGGGTCTTGGTGACAAAAATACACAAGATTAACATGAATATGATTTATATGACTAGTGTTTCCAAAACACGATTCATTTCACTTTGCTCGACAGAAAAAAAAAGTTAACCCTTTTTTGAAAGCAAAATCCAACTGTCTACTTCAATTATGAAAATATCGACACCAGATTTAACATGAACATAGATAAGTACTATACCTAAAAGATAAGTGTTTCAGTTTTTATACTTTTTTCAAATTACTTTTATAGTGTCAAAAATAGTGATTTGTCGCTTAAGACATTTACTTTAGAGCGCAATATTTCATAGTAATCATGGAACGGGGGAGTGCGGCGATTGGCTCTTCTTGCTGACTAAGTATGGGGCCTTAAACAAAAAAATCACCCTTGACACACAATTTTGTTAGCAAAATTAAGGTAGCAAATACTGTATCGAGTATCGTATTCTAGCCAGCATAAAGATGATCACATAAGCCTAATGTTTTATTCACTTCCAAACAGACAAACACTACCTCTTTATATTTCTTATAGATGTTTAAGCGTATCATCACAACATTATATAGATCTATCAGTGTATATAATAGTGCTCGTCCCTTTTCGGAGATAACCTTGCGATTCAATTGTCACTTTTTAGATGCCAAATAAACTTCAAGTGGCCACGCTAAATATCTACGATGATTTAGTAATAATTTTAGCCAGGAAGTGTCTTACAGCAGTTGTCATTGAATGGTTACGTTTAAACAAATCTCCGAATTCCAATACCAACAGTATGAAACTTATTTTTTTTATGATATTTTAAGGCCATCAAACAGGCGGATTTCCTGATGTTAAGAAATTCACACCGTCTAGAGACACCAAAGGTGGTTATGGTGCGTTGCCAACCTGAGGTCGCGATGTTAGGCCTTGAGCAAAAGTAAGTTTACCGGCTACCTTACCTTCCAAACCGGAACACGTCAACGACAAGCATTGGACGTTATGGTGGCAGGAATAGGTAAGGCGGTGGTACCAATCCGGACAAGTCGCTGCGAAACTCTACCACCTATAGTATACCTCCCACCTATAGTAGGATGTCGCGGTGTTAGTGACGGTTAAGCTCGCCTTTGCTCGCCTTTTACGAGCTGCCTGGCAGCAAAGCAGATGATTAATTATTCTGCAAATAGCCCGGACCAACACCTTTTTAGTTTTGTGAATTTTCAGTTTCGCTACTAATATTATAAATTCGAAAGTTTGTGTTGGAATATGTTTCATGTTCATGTCAAAACGACTAGACTGATTTTCATGAATTTTACCATATTATAATTTGGAGTAGGACGTAGGCCTTATACCCGAATTTCTTAACTACTTAAAGGTGAGAAGTAAATAACTTTCATCAAAAGTCAGCTTCATTTTGCCAGAAAGCATAATATACCCTATAGACATCCTTTTAACTAATCTTGCCATATTTTTACAAACAATGAGCAAGCATACGGTGAGAGACAACTTTCAGACCCGTCGATAGATATTGGTCTCATGCGTGCAATACCGATTATGCCGCCCCACTAGTTATGGCATAATCTGTATGTCATATGTCATAAGTAATGTCTAGCTTAACGACCGCGACATTCCAAAATACTGTCACTTTGGTTTCAGGAATAGGTAAAAGATACGAAGGTAAGATACAGCACTTTACCACAGCATAAGTTATAGTACCAACATGGAGAAGATGCACTTGTGTACTCGTCTACTTGGGTATCCTTAGATTACCTGAATTCGTGCAATTCATTCAGATATATTAAGATTTATTTATTTTTGGTTTTCTCTTTCATTTTTAAGACTAATTAAAAAATAAAAGTCATCTAGAAAGTTAGTTAGTGCAGTGCGGTACAGAGGCACAAGCATGGCACCCATGTAGATAATACCACCACATAGAAAATAAGTCCCATGTGATAGGTGGCAAGCCTATCGCTAACCGTGCACGTATAAAATCCTGAGCAACGTTATTTTTATTAGAAAATTGAAAATCCATATTTCCTTTTTTCGTTGCCCGACTTGGTGATCGAACCCATGTCCTTAAGAAGGAAAGAAGTATATATCTCATGTATATATGTTCTCAAATATACCAAGCTTTTTATGATTCAGTTTCAGTGTTGCTAGTCCATTAAATGTAGATTTATTTGATTATACGGAAACTGGTCTTTTTGCGAAGTTCATCATTAAAGACATAGCCGCACCTCGTATGCTAATGTTGACGTACATAGTAAGAGAGTATTAATTTTTCAAGGCTATGACCTTTAAAAACATGTTTTAGAGCAAATAAATTCGAAATTCGCGTTTTGACCCGTTTATACCAAAAATAACGTCACATGCAAATTATCTTCATGAGCTTTGTTATAGAATAAAAAACGAATGTCGTTCATCAATCTTTAACTACAAAAACTAGAGCCAGTGGTGGGCAAACTTGAGTTTGAAAACTACGGCCCGCGGGACCCGTGAGATATCTTAATTCGGCCCGCCAAGCGTTTTTTTTTTCAGAAAAAATATGAATCTCCCTAAAAACTTTTTTTTTCCTTAAAAAGTAATGGTCGAAAAGTTAAAAGACTATTGAAAATTGAACAATTATTGTACTGAATCTATACTTCAAACATATCTAATGTGTATTATATTAAGACTTCACAAATCGATTTTATTTTAATAGAAGATTGTAAAAATAAAGAAAATTGCCTTACGTTATCTTTATGAAACATTTTATGATCATTACACTCTCTTTTTAAGTGTTTTTAAATAACCGGCCCGTCTCAAGATTTATTTTAATTTAATGGCCCGCCACCGGAGTTTTTTTATTTAATGGCCCGCGGTCAAAAAAGTTTGTCCACCCCTGACACTAGACTATTTCAACTAATAATTAGTTTTATGCAAATTATTATCATGAGTATTGTAAACTATTGAGTTTATTATTAAAATGAAGAAGAAACGTCAGCTAGAAATTACACTTTTCAGAAATAACGTTTATATTCCAACGTCAAGTATTATTTAAATTATCCGCTTAGGCATTAATTAGGTAGGCTTACATTCGTCAAGCTTCGGAAATCCGAAAGTATTTTAAAGATCTCTTTAAAGAGTTGTCATTACATAATTAATAATTTCAATGAAATTTAAATTGGGTCTGCCAATTTAAAAATAAAAGTATACAGTGTAAAAAGAGTAAAAGGAGCCGAAGCGCACAATTTTAATAGTAGTACTATAATAGTATTTTAAATTAGCCGTTCGTTGAACTGACAACTTTGATCACAATGCGTGGGCACAAGGAACATAAATACTCTTTAGCAAAAGGTGTGGCATTTCGTTTGGAATTACAAATTCAAAACTGTTTTAACGAATCCCGGCGAAATTTCGTTACCCCCGTTCATTTTATACGGAAAAAAACGACGTAGTCCATTGAAATGTTACATTTTTTAGGCCTAACCTTGCGTTTTTTAGAGGACGCAATTTTATTTTTTCGATGTGTACGGGGGGTCAGTGTAAAGCTAAAACCAAGTTTGCGGGGTTGCCACCCTTGTCCCACGGCCGCCATCTTGAAAATAGGGGTTCTTATGATATAACTCTTAAACTATTTATTTTATAAAAAAATTGTGAGCGTTTTTTGTTGCAAATTAAATTCTCTACAACTTTGGTCCAGTAACTTTTTATCGTAGAACTATAAGTAAAAAAGTTATAAGCGAAAATCTTCAGAAATTCAAGAAAAAAATTATATTTTTCGATGTAAGTTTTTTTTTATCATTTTAGGAAAAAAATATATCAGACCTTTTTTGTAGATCGTTTTTTGAGGAACAACTTTTAATTGCATTATTTTTTCATTAAGTTAATAGCTAAGGTTCTACAGCGCTCCGAAGTGAGTACTATTGTTTAGTACTCTTAACTATACCTATATTATCAGTATACTATCAGTTATTATTTTCTTTTGTTATTATATTTTTTTTTAAATTTTGGAATATTATTAATATTTTATTTTTTGTTTTGAAGATTTAAGCATATAAAGGGACATAGGAACAGAGGATGCGACTTTGATTTATACTATGTAGTAAAGATTAAGGCTTTTATATATTTGTTTTTAATGTCATGTTTAATTTGTTTTGTTTTTGATTTTTAATTGCTGTCACTTGGTTATAAAAGACAAATTTAAAATGGTAATCGTGAGTAATTCTGAGCATTTTGCTGAGTATATGTTAACTAAGCCTTACCTATTCCTATTCCTATTCCTGCCTGGTGTTCGCTATAGTCACATTTGGTGGAATAGGGTTGGGTACACTTGCACACCTGCCCTAAGACCCAACCGGTGACAGCAATGCACCAGCAACTATATGTTGTGTATATAGGAGACAGTTGTCTCTTACCATCAGGAGAGTACTAAAACCATCAGGAGAGTACCAAACCGAGGTACTAAAACTTTGAATACAAAAAAAAACTCGAAAACTTGATATTATGTGTAATCATGGTATGGAATGAAATCATAGTTTGGAAGAATATGGAAGGCCACAGGACAGCTATGCACCTGTAACATCGAAGGTGTTTATAGGCCACGCTTATCTCGTACCATCAGAAAAGCCATGTGCTTGTTCACTGACCTCTCACATAAAAAAAATAGTTTTGGTTCCAATATTTTGTTGTTCTAAATTTTGACTATCGAACAAACCTCGTAGATGAAGAAGACTGAAATGACATGAGGGAGAAAGTTTGATACTAAAGAGTCGTGGACCCGTCACTTCCACGACTCATAAAAAAATGGTTATTGAAAATTTTTAATTACAAAACCTACTTGTAATATAGCTAGAAACTATTTCGATCACGCCAGCTTTTAAACAAATGAATTCGATTCTTCCGTTCCAAAGTTATGATGCCACCGACATATACATACTTGTAAAAAAAAGTTAAGACTTATAGATACAGATATGTCAAACTTCTTAACTCCTTTTTTCGGTTTAAAAATCAAATAATGCAAATTGGAAAAACAATTGTTGCACTTTTAGTTCGTAAACGTAAGACGTAAATTGGACGCAGGGTTGTCAAGTTATGTTAAATGGCTCCGTGTTGTTCATTAGTTGCAATAGTTGGCTAGGTGCCAACTTTAAGCATGGGCATTATTATTTGTTCAAAAACATGAAGTCAAGTAAGAGCATACTGCTTTAAACTTTTTTGGATCTTCAGTTTCAAATAAGTCCAAATCATTTAATACGCACTGTCTTGCCAGTTTTGTCAAGCTATAATACGTGTACAAGTATCCTATTAATATTATAAATGAGAAAGTTTGTATGCATGGATGTATGGATGTATGGATGTTTGTTACTCTTTCACGCAAAAACTACAAAGCCGATTACGATGAAATTTGGTATGTAGGTAGATGAAGACCCAGAATAACATATAGGCTACTTTTTATCCCGGTGTTCCCGCGGGATTGGGACTTACGCGGGTGAAACCGCGGGGCGCAGCTAGTTTTTATATATATAACATAGTATTTTGTTCATTTTTTTAAATTCTCTAAATATTACCGCTAGAAGCAGAAAAAATACGGTAAATTTAGTGATACTTGAGCTAATAAACCGCTAAAAATACCGTACTAAAAACAAATACTGATTATAGGTTACGTTTAACTATGCAGTTGTTCGGCCTTGTAGTTTAGTTAATAAAATGAGCGAACAGTGAATTCCAAAAATGTAAGCGAGACGTGTTATGGTATTATTTTATACCCTGATATCTAATAAGGTTCCCAAGAGAGATAAGGGGGACAACTTTAATAAGCGAATGTAGCCACAGAAAATATCCAGTTTAGATATTATTTCATAAAATTCTACTAATACTCAGAATATGACAATTTAAAAAAAAAAAACACATTTATTGAAAAAAAAAATTAAGCTAAACGAAGTATAGAAAACTTGTTACTATTCGTTTAAAACATTTGTTCTAATTTAAAGAGCTTTGAGGACTAAACGTCAATAGACTTTGAAAAACTATATATACTTAGTAATATTTTTTTTTGAATTGCTAACTTGTCACAACTTCACTGGGCTTTAGTTTAGTAACTATGCTTTTTGCACAGACAATGGGAAACAAAAGGGAGACAATGTGATTCCTTATATTAGTTTTTTAATGTTTAGTCTATCAAACAAAAAGTGTTTAACAAATGTTTAAATTTATGCGCTATATTTAAAGTATGCTTAATACTTATACAGATAACATATACAGTCATTTGAATTCGATGGAGTACAAAGATTTTCTTAACATTTCTTTTTATAAATATCTGAATTAATTTTGTTGATATTCATTGTGCTTTCTGCTTAGAACGCCGGCAAGGTATATATTTTTTATTGCATAGAGTTGCGGTGTTGCAATCTTTCATACAAAAGTTTTATACAAAATTCTTGTGTTAAATGTTAGTGCAAATTTATATTTTAAGGTTTACTGAAATAGTTTTGATATTTTTATAGAATAAAATAGACGCCATGGTTAGTTATAAATATTATAACGAATGACATAAATACTGCTAGATGTATATTGTTCAAATTTGATATGGCTTTATTTTTAACCGAGTTCAAAAAAACGAGGAGGCTCTCAATTGGGCCGGATTATTTTTTTATATATGTACACCGATTTCTCCGAGGTTTCTAAACCGACTTCCGTGATCTTTTTTTTATTTGATTCGGAATAGCTTCTAATTGTTCCCATTAAAAATTGATTCAGGTAAGACTATTAGTTTTTATTTTATGATTTTTTTATTTATGAGTTTCTATTTTTCATCTATTCTCACCTATCACTAAATTTATTTTTATTATAATAAATCATATCAGCATTTAACTCAAAAGTGTTAAATAAAAATAACTACGTTAATAAAACCGACTTCAAAACTAGAAATTTAAAAAAATAATAAAGATTTGATATTAATTTTATATACTACCTTTTAGATATATGTGCCAATAATAATAGGTAGTATATAATTAATATTAAATCTTTATTATTTTTTACTTTTTAGTTTTGAAGTCGGTTTTTTATTAACGTAGTTCGTCCTGTGTCTCACAGATTAAAAAAGCTATTTCAACATAGAAATCTCATGTCACAACTACCGAACAGATTTTGATCAAACTTCATAACTAACTGTAATTTATTGTACATTGAAAATATTTTTTTTGTACTAAAATACAAAATAAACTACTTGAATTACGAAAAATACTTCTCAATACAAATTTTGTTTCTACATTTTTTAATAAAAATAAAACATACAACATAAACAACACAGGTTAAGTCATAGTGATAGCAAAACAAATGTAGAGGTACGAATCTGTCCGCGGTGTTTTTTTTAAATTTGTCGAAACTCATTTCAAACGCGGAAAAACTCTAAAAATTTTTCGTTATTTTCAAAATTCTTGCTCCTTATATTTCATTAAAAGCGGTATAACAATTTAACTTTACTTACCTATAAGATAAATAAAAAATTACTTACTCAAAACGGCGCATATTAATTGGTTAACTTTACTTGCTTCACGAAATACACCGTAGAATCTCATATTAAAATTACAATTTATTCTAAAATTAAACTTAAATATTAAATGTTTTTAAGCTTTCTAAAGCTTCCCACACGCTTGTGGTCAGCTAGACCGACCGGTGATTTGAATGATGTTAGTTGCCAAAGTATAGTAAAAATAATCAGAAGCGTCATTTGTTAAAACAACATCTGTGCCTACAGTCTTAGATCCTTCGTCTCATCAGCGTCGGCTCAGGGAAATTAACTTCAAACCAATCAAAATGTTATTTAAATTTAAACAAACAGAACTGGTGGCAGGGTATTGTGGAGCAAATTGACAGGGTAGGGATCCACCGCCTTACCTACTCCTGTTTGGAGGGTAGAATAGCCGGTAGACTTGCACAACAGGCCTAACATACCTGCCGTAGGACAACGACGCACCTGTAACATCTATAGTTTCTATAGGTCACAGTTGTCTTTTACCATCAGAACATTCATGTGCTTGTTCCCTGACCTTTAGATAAATAAAAAAATTAAATAGAACATTTTCGTGCTGTCGTTTCAAGCTCATTAGATACTTGTATATTTTATTATAAATTATAACTTAAAGTTTTATTATTATTACATAATAATCAACTATAAATTGGAGGTTACCACTTTGACTGTACATTTATTGTTTTTATTTTAAAATTCATTAATTCTTAACAATAAAAATTAATATATTTTTCAATTAAAAGTTGCATATTGATTCACTTTGTAATAAAATATAATTAATAGGTTTGTATGTGTGTTAAGACGAATAAGAGAAGTGTCAGGCTTAAGAGCATCTCATAAAGCTTATCATGGGCATGTTTCTTCCATTTTGCAACAAAGTATTCCTATTTGGGGAAATTCTCTTGAATTTATTAGAATCTTTAGAGTTTAAAAGAAGTGTATAAGAGCGATATGTACTGTTAATCATTTGCACTCATCCAAAACATTTTTTTATACAAATAAACATACTGCCAAAATATAAAAACAAGGTAAAGGTAAAATTTTTAGTGACCTAAAAAGAGGTTTGCTTGAATATACCTATCTGATTAACACTACATATCGTTCTTACATGCTCTCACGATTCTAATCAAATTCACGAAATTTCCATATATTCCAAAACAAAGGAAACATATCCATGATAAGCTAATAAAGATGCGTTTAAGCCTGCTAATTCTTTAATACCTTCAAAATATACACAAAGCAATCAATTCTTTTCGAGTGTAGAGTAAGTATTTTTCCGAATACAAATTATATTCATTTTTATTACATACATATCTTCACGCCAAGTCCCTTACGGGGTAGGCAGAGAGTATCGAGTGCCAGCCCTCACGATCCTGACAAACCTGTCTTGCTTCCTATACATTAATTACCCTTTTCATACAAACACGCCGGTTTCGGAGACTCTTGACACCACCCTCGGATAATATCCGATTGATCTGATCGTGAAATGTCAGCCTTGGTCTCCCCGGGTACCTACATCCATCCACATTCGCATTGTATATCTGCTTTGTCAATCTTTCATCTGTCATTCTTTCCACATGCCAGAACCAGCGGAGCATGCCCTTTCGCATTTTAACACCAACACTTTCTTTCAATCCCACTCTTTCTCGGATCTCACGGTTACGAATGCGGTCAGCGAGCGTTACACCACAGATTTTCCGTAGTGCTCTCATTCACTCCTCGATTCGCCTGCACGATTTTATTATTATATATTAAATTATATAAGTATTTGGGTTTTTTTTCTGTAATTTCTGTTGAGTGTAATATAAAGTTAATAATACTAGTAATAAAATTGCGATACCAGCATCATTAAATTGATAAAATCATTAGCAAGTGTATTTATTTAGGCAGCGTGCGTTTCTTACTCTTACTCAAAATGTACGAATTGCCTAAAATGCCTTGAAATGTACGAATTGTAATACGTAATACGAAATCACTAAAATAAATAATGTTAATTCGATTAGATACGATCAATAACAATATTCTGTTAAGTGAAATAAAACAAATATTATCGAAAACGCCATAATATAATTAAATAAACAAATAGGTCACGTTGTATTTCAAAGACTACAATCGATTGATTTTCTTCATTCGCTTGTACGGCAGTTGGAAATAATGAGTCAACAAGTGAGGACAAAGTGGCGGCAAAAAGAAGGAGATCTTAAGGATGATTTTCTTGAAATAATCAGACCAATCCATTATTTAAGTTTACCATTTGCTATACAGAAATATACATTGAAAAATAATAACATATTTCCTAATAATCACTGCACTATTGTTCACGTGATAGCAATGAATTGTATTTTGTTTGTCCTTATATGTTTTACATTGTATGATTTTATTACTACCATAAATGATAAAGTTATTTCTTTAACTTTCAGTTTTGCATATACCTTGCATAGCGTTATTTATACTATTAACAGTATATTAGTTATTGTACAAAGCCAAAATCATACTCGTATAATACTTAAACTTCAAGAGATTGATAATGTTTGTTATAATATTAGTGAGTCCAAGGTATTGGCTAACAGAGTAAGGATTTTTGTATGCGCATTATGTACTAACATAATGATTTTAGAAATAACAAGGTCTATTAAGGATCCAATGTGGACATTGTCAAGGGGTCTCTTCATTTTGTTGGTCATGTCCGTTGAAATTGAAGTATTTTATATTACAGTTATTATAAACTTCTTAAAAATCAAACTTAATATTTGGCATTTAAAATTTGATTCAAGACAATGTAGCCTTCATACGATTTCAGAAGATGAATTAGATGAAAATAAGTTATTGTGTGTTTTTAAAACAATTATTGAGTGTGTGGAGTTAACAAACACAGCTGCAGGTGTTTTGGTAATTAATGTTTAATTTATATTTTTTGTTAGCAAATAATTCTTAAAAGCTGCAATTATTCAAATAAATAGCTGTCGATGGGTCAGGAAAGTTTCAAGAACTTTTGTGAAAAGTGGATGGATTATGAATCCACTTGAATTCATAATCTTGAATGGTATGATTGGTATGATCACTGAATGGTATGAATATTCAGACTGACAGACATCTCGATTCTGCTACTTTAAAACTTTGAAATTGACGATCCTGACTATTTATTTTGCTTGAGGTTCAACACTGGACGGAAAAATGTTTCAAATGACACGCTAACGAATTTGTAATATAACTGCTAATTGAAAAAATGCATGGATAATTAGGAATTACATTTACCAAAATATTATAGTAAAATTTGATCTGAATATTGAACTGGTAAAGTGATGAATAGGGCGGTGGATCACCAGGCATGTAGTTACACAATACTTTTTCACCAGTGGTTTTGTTGGTAGTAATTTATTTTTTACGATCTGCCTGGCAGAGAGGCAGATGGTCTATTATATTCAGCGGATCCGGACTAACACGGGGAATATATTTTATTAAATATATGTATATTGTTAAAACTTATACCGC
>NJDD01002023.1:438176-476451 GCA_002245505.1 Calephelis nemesis | reverse complement strand
CTACGGTCTAATAGCAATATCAATATTTCTTACTACCACGACCCCCTCCCTCCTACGTTTATTAGGCACACCACTAACGTTAAAGGAACTTACTCTAGTCAATATACTATTATTAGTGGAGTTGTCTACGGCGTGTTTGTGTATTGGTATGCACAACTTCTCTTTGGGGCTAGCACTGGCGGTGATATNNNNTTAGCTTTGATGGTTGGTGTGGTACAGCATGGTCAAAATCGGTAAGTTATTCTATACTATAATATAATATTATAAAGCTAAAGAGTTTGTTTGTTTGAACGCGCTAATCTCATTAACTACTGGCCCGATTTGAAAAAATGTTTTAGTGTTAGATAGCCCATTTAACGAGGAAGGCTATAGACTATATTCTACGCGGATGAAGTTGCAAGCGGAAGCTAGTTATTTATAACCTCTTCCAATATACTGATCACTTCACGTAATGATTAGTTGTCGTCCTCTAAAAGGAACAAGGCGTGGTTAGTAATAAAGTGTATTTACCGCCTTAGGGGTCTAGTAATCCGGTGTTAACGTTGACAACATAAGGTCACGAGTTCGATTTCTTGGTCACATGAGTCAAAAGTGTTTTTTCAATTTGCATATTTTGTCCTTCGGCTTAGTACAAACATTACACTATACATTATATAATATACATAATTTCGGGTTAAAAAAACTGTTTTGTTTTTATGAGAGAAAAGATGGTCGAAGTTTTTTCATAATTATTGAATTTCGTGTTAATATTGAGTGAAATTAGTCAATTTTTTTTTGTTAATGGGTGTTATTAGTCAAATTGAAACTTTTTTCAAATGGGAATTTTTTGTTTTTTGTGTTATGTCATTCATGCGGTCATGTAGTGGTCATTTACGTAGTGAAGCACGTACCGGGCCGTTAGTAATGTATGTATTTATAAATTTCCATGGACAAATAATAACTTTAAAGGTAATTGTTTATATTCTACAGATTCACTTTGGTGCTCAAGAAGCTGGTTTGTATTATTCTCCATCCCTTATTTGTGGTGACGTTGTGTCTGACGTTGTACTCCCGGGTTCTATTCCCGGAAATGGGCATCTTGGCTATGATTGGTCGGGGAAGAGACGCTGCCATGCAGGCTGTCATGTTCTCGGTTGTAGATTCTTTGGTAAGTCCAAAGTGCCTTAGTAATTTTGTTCCGTTTGCTTTTAAGTGCCTTAGTTATCTCTGTTGCAAACATTAGAGTTAATACCGCTATTTTTTATATGCGATTTTTAAATTTAGGACGTAATAATATTTTTTTTTTAAATATTTTTTCTAAATATTAAGCAATATTTTTATTAGAGATTATTACAAGCTATAAGCCCCAGCATTATTATTAGCTAGATATTGTGCATACTTTTTTTTATGATAATGGAAGGCGAACAAACAGTTGGATTTCCATATGGTAAAAAATTCACGTCGCCTCGAGACACCAAAGGTGGTGATGGTGCGTTGCCAACCTGAGGCCGGGATGTCAGGCCTCGAGCAAAAGTAAGTTTACCAGCTACCTTACCCTCTAAACCGGAACACTTCAATGGCAAGCATTCCACTTTATGGTGGCAGGAATAGGTAAGGCGGTGGTACCAATCCGGGCGAGTCGCTGCGAAACTGTGCCACCTAGTAATTATATATTATTTTATATTAGTATTTTTGAAGTGAAACTTCTTTATCGGGGTTGGAAAAAATTTAGTGTAACATTTTTTCGTTACGCATCACATTTTTCCGTTACGCTCCATCTTTGTTCTTATCCCTACCACTTGTGATTCGAAGTATACTTTCTCCAGCGGAGTAGGCGTTGGCAATAAACTTTATTTAACCAATTTCTGTAAAGTTGCATATAATAAATAAGTTGCATATAATAAATTATTTTTTGAAAAATAACGTCATAAAGAAGTTTCACTTCGTCACTTCTTACGAGTGTACGCTAGTACACGCACACATTTTTTTTTGAAGTGAAACTTCTTTATCGGGGTTGTAAAAAAATTTAGTGTAACATTTTTTCGTTCGCGTCACATTTTTCCGTTACGCGCCATCTTTGTTCTTATTCCTACCACGCGTGATTCGAAGTATACTTTCTCCAGCGGAGTAGGGATTGGCAATAAACTTTATTTAACCAATTTCTTTAAAGTTGCATATAGTAAATTATTTTTTGAAGTTTCACTTCTTCACTTCTTACGAGTGTACGCTAGTACACGCACACATTTTTTTTAAATAGTTTAGATCGAATATATTTTAAAATGTATGTAAAGGGATATCTTTAATTTACTCGGGAAGTTTTCGGGAAGTGTATATATTGGCCCGAGAAGGAATCTTCATTCTGTGTATACGAGACAGATAAGATAGATAAGTAAGCGGTTCTCCTATTAGTAAGGACAACAAGAGACAGTTAAAGAGAGAGAGGAGTCTCCGAAGTTGGTGCGGGATCATTTGGGCTTCCTGCTAGGCAGCTCGTAAAAGGCGATCATAGGCTTACCGTCACTAACACCGTGACATCAGACTAGGTAGTAGAGTTTTGCAGCGACTCGACCGGATTGGTACCACCGCCTCATCTATTCCTGCCCCCACAACGTTGGAGTTTGCCGTTGACGTGTTTCGGTTCGGAGGATAAGGTAGTCGGTAAACTTACTTTTGCTTGAGGTCTAATATCACTGCCTCAGGTTGGCAACGCACCATTACCACCTTTGGTGTCTCTTGGAGCCGTGAATTTCTTACCATCAGGAAATCCGTTTGCTTGTTTACCTTCCAATACTATAAAAAAAGTTATAGATCATCCGATACACTAGTAGAATAATGTAGCAACATGCAATAGGGTCGTCACGTTCCGACACGAACAATAATTACTTAATAAACAATTATAAAACGTAATAGTAATAATAGTAAATATCATTTGTTTTTGCAGATATATGGCAACTGGTTATTCAACGTGGGATCGTGCGTGATTCTGCCAACTTGGATTATATTTTGGCAGATCTTGTGCAACAGAGTGGCTTGATCAGTATTACTAGATTTGATGTAAGTTGTTACCATTCCAAAGAAATAAATATTTTTTTTAACTGTTTGTATTTGGATATTTATAAGTTTCTATTTTTTTATGTTATAGGAAGGCAAACAAGCAGACGGATTCCCTGATGGTAAGAAATTCATGCCGCCTAGAGACACCAAAGATGATAATGGTGCGTTGCCAACCTGAGGTCAGGTAGGTTATTTACTATCTTCAAAGTCGTCGGAAGGAAATTATCATTATATTCTTATCTCTTAGGTCAGGGATACGAACATGCTAAAGCTAAAAATAGTTTCAAATATTTTAGACGCAGTAAAATTGCAAAAAAGCAAACTTCTATTTCAATAAGTAAATCATCAAAAAAGAAGGGTTTCCAAGCACTAAATACAGTTAATTAGATCAATAAGATGATATTCCCATACGCAAATAAAACACAATGTCCAACAATATTTTATAATATTTTGTCTAAAATTTCTGTATACATGTGTAAAATATTTTCCTACAACTTAAACTATGCTCCTTCAAAATGTAACCGCTTTCTTAATCGAGATATGATTTTATTCTACTTCGCGTAATTCTTGGCTTTAACTATAAAAGTTATCCTTACAATAAATAAAAAATAAACTAATATTTTCGGACAAATTAAACTAATTGAACTTACCACAAACTAAGAATAAATAGATAGTGAGGAGCAATAGTGCGTCAATCCACTAAAAGTAAAATCAGTGACTATAAGGTACCTACCTAAATCTATTTTTTTCAAAATTTATTTAAGAACAGAAATGCTTTTTTTCAATTTTTTTCTATTTATGTTATCTATATCATCTTCACGCCCATATCCCCGAAGAGGTAGGCAGAGGCACAACCAGTGCACCCACGACTAGCCAAAGACACTAAGTCCCACAATGTGATAGGTGGCAAGCCTATCGCCAACCGGACACATTCCAATCCCGACCAACATTTTTTTTTTATGAGAAAATTGGAAAAATCCAATTTCCTTTTTTGTTGGCCGACCCGGGATTCGAACCCGGGACCTCATGCAGTCAAGTCCAACACCCGGACCGCTAGACCACAGAGGCGATATGTTAAATAAAATTACTTTAAACTCTTTTTTTGACGTTCAAAATATTTTACACTACCAGAATAAATATATTCATTTATATTATTATAATCGTCACAAGTTTAAACTTTTTGTGGGTTGACGCACTATTACTTATCAGCATCCATTAATAATTGTGACATTCCTGCTAATTCATGTTAATAATACATAATGGTGGTAATTCTGCTGTTCAGAAAATAAACTAATTTTAGATGCATGCTATCTTTCTAAAATGAAACAAAAACAAAAGAGATGGAACGTTTTAGACACATCAGATTAGTCCGAACATGTCAAATCGCGATGTTTTTAATCGACGTTTTCCGAGTAATAGTTTAAACGTCTGTAGAAATGACGTGTACGGTCTAATTTGACAGCGCTAAAAGTGTTTTGTCTTTTTCTGTTTCTTTAGTTGAAAGAAGACAGCGATAACTTAAAATTAGTTTAGTGAGTGCGCAACAAAATTACCACCAATATGTAAATAACTTAAACATTAATCATCCCCGACTTCAAAATATATATATCTGTGTTCTATTCCCAAAAAGGCCTTTCGCCGTGAGTCAAACAAATCGTTGTTAGTCTTTAGTGTGAATATCACCTTGACCAAGAAGACGGCCAGGAACTTCGATATTTTTATACAAATATCGCCTTTTATACAAGTCCTGTGTAATTGATGACATAAAAATCTTTATATTATGTAAATAATCTAATATATATACATACTTAAACATAGTATATTCTTATGAAATGTCATATCAAAATTTGAGCAACTTGTCTTTTATTATATGCTAGCGGCTCTACCCTGCTTCTCACGGGTATAAAATATACATAATATAAAACATCCTCTTAAATCACTTTATCTATGAAAAAAATCTTATCAAAATCCGTTGCGTAGTTTCAAAGATTTAAGCTAACAAAGGGACATAGGGACAGCGGAAGCGACTTTGTTTTATAACATGTAGTGATAAAAGATATCTACAAATTTTGAAGAATAAAAAAAACCGTATATATGATTTGAACCTGCGATCTTTGACATGTTTGCGCTCAACGTTCTGCACATTAACAATAAGAAATAACAATTAAATCACTTAACCTTTGACGAATATTCTATGTCAAATATAATTTCTAATTGATTACGTTTATCTATGTACTAGCGGTCCGCTCCTGCTTAGCGCCTGAATAAAATATACATATAAACCGTCCTCTTCAATCACTTTATATAATATAAAAAAGCCGCAACAAAATCCGTTGCGTAGTTTTAAAGATTTAAACATGCAAAGGGACATAGGGATAGAGGAAGCAACTTTGTTTTATACTATGTAGTGATGCGCTATTTTAAGAGTGGCAGGTTCAAATGTTGTCGATAGTAATAATTATAAAAGCACTTTTTTTTTTAAATAAAACATAAAAATCATGGGATTGGATTTACCTACTTTTACATACATCACAGTCATTTATAACCTTATCCTACCTTCCATCAAATCTTTATATAGCTCTTGTGTTAATGGCACATATTTACCAGACTTCTGGTCTAAAAAGTAAACTGGATCTTCGTGTAAACGTATGTTAAATCCTTGTTCCATTAGTTCCTTCTTCTTTAACTTGAATGTAGAGGTTATTGGGGGTTCGGCAAGAATCCTTACGAACAGAGGTCTTGAAAATACCGGCAGGGAGGTTTGGAGGGACTTGGCAAGGTGAGTCAGATCAAGTCTCTTCTCTGGGTCCGTAATTGCTGCCATTCCTGCTTTACCTTCAGTGTTGGGGACCTGACATAATACAAAACATTTTTGATAGGTGTTTTGGAATAGTTAGGGAATAATTTTGCACGAATTGCTGTATGAAAGTGCTGTCATTTATGTGGTAGAATACAATATTCATTTATTGCGCTATCGTACACAAACATGACAACACAAACATTCGCGCAAGCTCCCTTCGTCGTCTTATTCGCGCAAGCGCTTTGCGCTGTTTTAAGAATTTTCGATCTGACTATCTGACGCGAGTTTAGAAGTTTTTACCTATTCCAAAAAAGTGCGCAACGCCGCTAAATAAGTTTTCACTTCAAAACAGTTTAACTCGATTTCGGAGCCACGTCATTTTGTGTTTTAATTCATTTTTCTTTAAGTTTTCCCATTTTCCCAAGTTTTATCATTTTTACAAAAAATTTTTTGAATTGTTTGCTATCTATTAGTCAGTTTTTTTTTTGAATGACTAATTTGTTGCTAATCTCGCGATTTTATGCAACTTCACCGAGCTTTGTGGGCCGAGCAGAGTGCTCAGCCCGAGATATTAGTCAGTAGATATCTACACCAGTTTCAGGTTATATAACGGCGTTAGGATCGAAATTTTAATTACAACTAATCAAACTAATACTAAACTAATTTTCGAGTTTTAGTCGATGATGTAGCTGGAACAAGGGAATGAAATTGCAAATTTTGGTAGTGATTTTACAGGAATACAGAGAAAAGAGAGTATGTGCAAGGAATAGTGTGAATAAAGCGCTGGATAAGCTATTTCAAAGTGGGGTTTTCAGCCATGGTACTAGATTCGCTTTGCATAGTTGAGTGCTTATCCTAACGTCACTTCATTGAAAGCGTGACTTGGGTGTGTAAGAAAATGCATGAAAGTAGGATACATGCGGTCAAAATGAGAGCGCTACGGAAAAAAATTGAATGGGGTTGAAAAAAGTGTTGGTATAAAAATGAGAAAGGCCATGATTCGTTGGTTAGGTCATGTGGAAAAGTGACATAAAATACTGACAAGAAGATACACTGCTGATGTGGATGTATGTGCCCGCTGGGAGATTGACATCTCAAGGTGAAATTGCTCGGGTTTTATACGAGGGTTGTCATAAGAGTTTACGAAACTAGCATGAAAATAGTAATGAATATGGAGGAAGCTAGGCCTGTAAGAACTCTGACACGTCGCACTCAATACTCTCTTCCTAATCCATAAGGAACTATTCGTAGGACAAAAGGCTTTTCGCAAAATATTTTGCCTAAATTTTTGCCAAAATTCCTTTTAGGTCTACATTAGGTTAATAATTACCTTAGATTCCTGACTGTAGAATAATAAAAAATAAATAAAGGCCTTAGCCAATTCTAAGAATTAATACCTAGAAATGGGTAGTGCAACTGGAGTTTATGTTATGGTAACAAAAAACTTACGCTAACACCAAAGACGATGGTATCTTTGAGTCCAATCAAATTACTGATAACTCCTTCTACCTCTGCTGTGGAGACGTTTTCACCTCGCCACCTTAAACAAAAAAGAACCTTCACTAAGAGGTAGGCAGAGGGGCAACCAGGCCACCCGTGACTTGTCGTACATTATTATTATTATTATTATTTATTCTTTATTGTACAATATAAACACAAACATAAAATACAGAACAAAAATATTCCAAAACAAAAATGTACAAATGGCGGTCTTATCGCTCAAAGCAATCTCTACCAGACAACTAGGAAAGACAGGAAATCGAATAATTACAAAATAAAGTTAAAGGCAAGAATACAACAACTATGTACGTAACAAAACTAAAGAAAAAAATAAATATTAGACAAAATTTAAGCAAAAATAAATGAAATAAAATAAATCAATACAAAAAAAACACTAACAGAATATGAATAAAAATACATTTTTAATTACAAAGTAATATTAATAATATACAAATACACAAATAATTACATAAGAATATACAAACATACATGCAAACATAAATACATATATATGTATATATAAACATACATACATAAACTACATATAATAATACATATCCATGAATGAAATAAATATAACCTGAACATACCAAGTCCCATAGTGCGATTGATGCAACCAATCGCTAACTGGGCACTTCTCTAATCTCAGAGAGGGTTGTTTTTATTAGAAAATGAAACTAATACATTTTCTTTTTTATCCAAATAAGGAATCAAGATCTCGACTAATAAGGGAA
This sequence comes from Calephelis nemesis, assembly GCA_002245505.1. Classification (NCBI taxonomy): domain Eukaryota; kingdom Metazoa; phylum Arthropoda; class Insecta; order Lepidoptera; family Riodinidae; genus Calephelis; species Calephelis nemesis. Next base: position 468,384 of record NJDD01002023.1, on the reverse strand, counting down.
CTCTTATCTTTGCATGCCATATAAAGCTTTAATTATTTCTACCACTATAACCTGTAAATGATCGGGGTTAATGGGGTAAAATATGGAAGGGGGGAATACCATGGTCTTTTGCAATCGGAAGACCACCCGTTAGTCAAATTTTGCTAGACTCAGATCAGCGTGATTAAAAATGTACAAAAATATATTTTCACCACCTGCAAGTCTACATTAAGGCAATCTACTCGTAGCAAGCTTAAAAGAAAAATCTGAAATTATATTCACCTGAAGGTATCACCAGTCCGATCTCTAAAGTAAAAGTATCCGAAGTGATCCATGACTAGGATATCGCCCGTGTTGAAGTAGCAGTCCCCTTGCTTTTTCACATTCCTCACCATTTTTTTCTCTGACGCGGTTTTATCAGCGTACCCAGCGAATGTTAGCAGCGCTTTGGTAGGGTCTATTTTGCCTAGGAGTAGACCTGAAAGATATTTTTTACTACACAAAGCATCTTTACATCCCTATCTTAGAATCTACAAATGTAGGTTAGACTTATATTCTCGAATGAAATGAATCTACAAAGCCTTACCCGGTTCGTGTGGACCACAGCATATACACATTCCACGTTCATCTCGTAATATCTCCCCAGTTACTTCGTCACATCTGAAATATACATCTATTAATAAGTATCATCGCATTTGCAGGTACGAAAGTTTGAATAGAAAAGGGTAAAGTATTGTTTTTCCTATTCTCCCTTCATTTTCTCGGTTTTTATCTTTATAAAAACCTTCTGTTGACAATAACTAACACAAAAAAACGACGGGCTGCACTCCGGGAGTGCCGGCAGAAATGAAAACTTGAATATTAACGTTGTGAATTTTTGATGTTTTGGAATTGCTTTAATTATCAGTATGAAAGTACTATCATTTATGTGGTAGAATATAATATTCATTTATTGCGCTATCGTACACAAACATGACAACATGAACATTCGCTCAAGCGCCTTGCGTTGTCTTATGAAATTTCAGGTGACGTGCCCTGACGCGAGTTTAGAAGTTTTTACCCATTCCAAAAAAAGTGCGCAACGCGGCTAAAGAAGTTTTCACTTCAAATACAAATTTAAAGGTTGTAAAGTCAGGCTGGGGCCTGACAATTAGTTTAAAGCCTTAGGTTCAAAAAATATGAATATTAACAGAATACTTCCAAAAAATAATGAATAAATTACTTACTTAACTAATGTCAGAGGGTATAAAAATGCCAATAATCGGAAAATAAAACCAATGGCGCCGACTTTAGAATCCAAATTCACTGAAACAGTACAAACAAGCTTAGTTCCAGTAACAAATTTGAAAGTCTGTGTGTTTGAATGTATGTTCCAACTTCACATTAAACCTGCTGGCTCGATTCCAATGAATTTTAAATAGGAACAGATTATATATTAGAGAAGGACAGAGGTTAATTTTAAAAATTTTAAAAAGGTATCCGCGTACCTAAATACCTAATATAATTGGACCGAGTTATGCCGAAAAATACCAACCCACAAATTGTCAAAAAATGAGTTATTGATACCAAACTGATCAGAATGTGCTATATTACTAATCCACAAAATAATACATCCTACATTTAAATTTGACACAAAAAAAAATCTATGAACCAAGCCACACATAAGGATGAAGCCTAAAACAATTCTGCTATAATGATCCGAAAACATGTAGTGAACCCTTGCGAAAATTTTAAATACTTAAATACCAAATGACTTTGGGTCAGTAAATTAATAAAGGTAGTAGAACCATGTGTCTAACTATTTGTCGCACTGTCACAAATCTAACTTTGACGCCGTTATCTCGAAATCAGCTTTATGCAGTTGGTACATTTTGGCATAACTCGGTCCAATTACACGCAGTAAAACTGCAAAAACTGATTCCAACTATTTCTATTTGATATATAACTATTTGGTAATTCTTTGTTTAAAAGATAGCAAATTTGAGAAATGGTTCCACATACATTTTGTCATCATCCTACTAGGTAGTAGTTTTTCAGTTAAGTACTCTTTAAAATGCATAATTTTTTACTTATATCGACGAACTCATCATTGATTGAAAAAATGTATGCACTAATAAGCTTAACTCAAAAACCAATAGTCGGATCTTGATGAAAGTAATATGAGATCACCTTGAATCATGACTTATTCAAGAGTTCAGTTCTTTCCAAACTTCCAGGAAACGTTGCTTATTAACCTGTGGTCTTATCTAACAAAGAAACTGATTGTCAGATATCTATATAGTGAAGCAAAAACTTTGGACCCTTTTTACGAAAATTGCGCTGACGGAGGAGTGTGAAAGAAAGAAAGAAAGAAGAAAGAAAGAAAGAAAATTATTTATTTGCGGAAATATGTGTGTAAATGAGATGTTACAAAAATATTTAAGTATATCAACATATTCTACCATATTTTGGTGTGCAAATATTTTAACATTTATAAAAAATATTATTTAATAAGGTATATATGCTTTAACTTCTAAGCCAATTATTTATATTTATAATTAGATTAATTATTTATTTATAAACATTTAATAACTATAATTGAATTTAACCCTGTCTACCGTAAACTACCGTATGAAATTTGGCACACTTATAGTTTATGTGTAGGAGAAGTGCAGAACGCTGATATTTTAATGATAATCTTTATAAAGTGCATTAATTCAAAAAGTAAAACATTACACGTACTACCACGCATTTGACACGCACAAACAAATATATTGATTAAAACGATAAAAGATCGCAGATGGCGCACCATACAGTTTGGAAACAAGGTAGTTGGTCTTGAGAAATGAAGATGGCGTTCTTATCAACAAGATATTAAAATTTGTCATGGTCGAATTTCGACCGATGGGCGACTACTAGTTATGTTAATTAGTTCTACCACAGCGATTTTACGCGTTACTTTCGATAGTCACAGTGCGAACATGAATTAGTGATTGATGACAAATATGAATGAATAACTTTAAACAATTACAAGATTAACGAATTGCTGTAAGTAAATCTAAATCCGTAGATGACTTACCTAAATTACTGTTCCCTTCAGTGGCTCCGTAGAACTCGACAATCCTTTTAACTCCGAATCTCTCGACAAACTCTTCCCATATCTGTGGTCTTAGTCCATTGCCTACTAACACTTGAAGTTTGTGAGAACGATCTTGAGGACCTGGTGGAACTGCTAATAGGTATCTGCAGATTTCACCTATGTACTGTGCCGCCTAGAATTTAAAACAAACATATAGAAAAAAAATATCAATTTTTATGTTGCATCTTCTCCAAGTCTTGCGAACTTTGTACCGACCGCCTGATGCGGCGTTATTTTTTTTTATTTAAACTTTAAAATTTTTAATACCTACTTAGGTCCTCAACATATTCGGAATTTCTTCACAGAATTTCGAAATTCCGAAACAAAATGGCGCCCCATACAAATCCACTCAAATTCCGCACGGAAAAAACGTGTGTGGCAGGGCAGGTCCATACATTTGTGTGGATTTGTCACGTTCGATTGTTTTTCGAAACTGAAATTCGTATCATAATTTCCGACGTATGTGATGGGCCTTATTTTGCTATTAAGCGACAAGACGAATCCAAAAATCCCAATATTTTTAAAATCGGTCCTGTAGTGTTCGAGTTCTCGTGTACGAGAAAAAGCATTTTTTTTTATGTTATAGGATGACAAACAAGCAGACGGATTTCCTGATGGTAAGAAATTCACGCCGCCTAGAGACACCAAAGATGGTAATGGTGCGTTGCCAACCTGAGGTCAAGATGTTAGGCCTCGAGCAAAAGAAAGTTTACCGGCTACCTTGCCCTCCGGAACAAGTTATGACGTTATGGCGGCAGGAATAGGTAAGGCGGTGGTACCAATCCGGGCGAGTCGCTGCGAAACTCTACCACCTAGTCAGATGTCACGGTATTAGTGATGATAAGCCTATGCTCGCCTTTTACGAGCTGCCTGGCAAGAAAGGCAGATGGTCTATATTTTGCAAAGGAGCCCGGACCAACACAGGGGAAAAACACAGAACACATGAGAAGGGGATCTTCAGGAGGAGGGCGGTAAAAACAGTTTAAATAATGGGTACGTTCCTTTAAGACCACCTTAACCTTTAAACCAGTTTACGAATGAAGCGAGCACCTAATTTCTCTTGTACTTTAGCTCTAGATGGGTTTTGCGCACACGAAATCGTACTGAAGCAGTTTAAAATGCTCGATTCGATTGAACTTGGTTTCAAACTAAATTGGTTTCACAAAATCAGCCATAGCTTGAGCAAAATCTTGTACCTACTCGTAATTGTAAAATTGGGAAGCTTATAGTACGTATATACAATATTGTTTATTTAAAACTAGCGTTTTTATATAGTATTTTCATAAAAGCAGCTAGAAGTGTGCTTGAGTTCCACCATCTAGATAGATATTAAAATACGTGATGCCAAAACTTTGGACCCCTTTTTACGGAAATTGCGCGGATGCAGGAACATAAAATTTGGCACACTTATAGTTTATGTGTAGGAGAAGTGCAAAACGCTATTTTTTTCAGTAATAATGCTTATAAAGTACATTCAATCAATAAATAAAACATTACCCACACTACTATGCATTTGACACACACAAACAAATATATTGATGATAACGATCATCGTCATTTACACCCTCTTAAGCGTTTTTATACATACACACGCACATACGGACACACACTTACAAACATTCAGTAACAAATCATTTTGTAATTTTATTTAAAAAAAAATGAAATTTAATGATGTGCATACTTGTGATAAAAAACATTAATTAATGATTGCTAAATTGTAGGATTTGTTGTTTACATATGGGTAGAAATATGAAACTAATAACAATTTCCTTATATTATTACTAAAATTTTATGTTTGCGTATTTTGATATTATTATAATTTTCTGTTTCTTTACCACGAGTGTAAAGGAATACTATAGTATCCGTGATCTGAAGTGGGGTCTGGTGATCTGCTCGCACAGGGTATCCTAGTTGCAGACAGCAGTCTCTTACTTTGTTATTTGGTTTTGAATATAGATTCTGCTAAACTGTTTGTAAGAGAAATAAATAATTTTTGATTTTTGTTCTTTTTAACGATAAAAAATCACAGATGGCGCACTAAAAAGTTGGTCTTAAGAGATGAAGATGGCAAGCTAGCAAACTTTATTCCACCCGTTCAGTTTGCATGGAAAAAGTTGAAATGTTGTTTTCTTGGTTTCCTCACAGTCGAACAGGATAAAAGTCCTATATTCGTCTCATAGTTCTCGTCTCTCTCGTCTAACCTAACTCCACGTCAATTTTCAGCGTAATCGCTTCAGCCGTTCTTGAGTTATAAACAGTGTAATCAATATGACTTTCTTTTGTATTTATATTTGCATTAGTTGCTGCAGGGGTTCTAGAAGAAAATCGTGTGTGTTGTGTTTGTTTGCTAACTGGTTGTCCTTACCGTACACTTATGTTTGGCTATATCAGTCCAATAGTTACTTGCTGAGAACTTCTTCCTCAACACAACTGTACAGCCCATGACAAAACATTGACCGGCACCTAGAACTCCGCCGGCAGTGTGATGGAGCGGCAGAGGATCGTATATAACGTCGGACGATGATAACCGCGCTGAATTATGCACTCCTAGTGGTATGAGAAGAAACCTGTAAAAAATTAGCTACTTAACAAATGAGGCGAATGAAAGTGGCTACCACAGAATAAGACGTCCATTAGACGAAAGGTTTTGCTTCAGTCGATTCCATGAGTCAAGAATTACATTTGAATGTTTATTAACCCATGTAATTTTTTTTTATACAAGAAGAGGCAAACGAGCAAGTGGGTCACCTGATGGAAAGTGATCACCGCCGCCCACGGACATCCGCAACACCAGGAGTATCACAGATGCGTTGCCGACCTTTAAAGAATGAGTACGCGCTCTTTTCTTAAAGGTCGCTAAGTCATAATTGTTTGAGAATACCGCCCTTGGTAACTGGTTCTACAGAGGTGTTGTGCGAGTTAAAAAATGTCTTCAAAATCGCACAGTTGTAGATCGCCACGCATCAAGATGATGGGCATGATATTTTAAACTCTGTCGCGAAGTCCGAAGGTGGAAATCAGCGGCTGGAATTAAACCAAACAACTCCTCAGAACATTCCCCATGATAGATGCGGTAGAAAACATTGAGGGACCCAACATTCTACGCAGCGCCAAGGAATGAAGTCGTTTGGTGATTGCTCGGTCATTGACAATTCACAATTCGAATTTCTCTACTATACTTATTGACACTTAAGTAGTCTACAGATTAGACTCATTATGCCGAGGGTTACTAGAATTTATGACGCGGAATTGACGGTATAAATGGTGGTCAACTTGGATCCAAGCTACGAGTAATTGCTATCTTTGTTTCGTTAATTGAACTTTTCATCAATTAGACGATAAACACGAGTAACATGGCTAATAAAGCATTCCACAGCCGAGCGGCGAATAGTAGGTTATATTGTGACGGCGAATGACAAATGGCTATTACAGTTCAATCTATTGTGTCTATAGCTATAACCTATAGCACTTTGCAGGAGTACCGCAAGCAGAACATATTTAAACTGCCCACTTTTTTTTAAGAGTGGAAAATCCCCCCGGATACCCACCGCTCTCGGCGGAGATAGGCGGGTTTTGTCGGATTCGAACCGACTAAAAACCACACTATGACCTTCCTGCCGCCCGGCTAGGAGCGAGATGGGGTCGCGTTGGCATTCACCATCTCGCTCCGCGGCTACGGCCCGGTCCTTACCGGGCCTTCTCCCGCGCTGGAAAAGGAGCGACTCCTAGCATATTTAAACTGCCCAGTGATATCCTCTTATTACTAACGCCAATGAGCAATAATATGAGGCCGAATGAAAAAAAAATGTACCTGGTATGTGTGACAATGGCAGCTTTGGGAAATCCCGTAGTTCCACTCGTATATATGTACATTAGTGTATCCCTGGGTTTGGCTGGTTCGACATCTGTGAACGCTGCCGCGGACATCTCTTTCAATTCCGCGGCTAAATGAGTAATGTCCTGCAGTAAGGGAGCGGTTGGTCTCTCTGGAGAATTATATTGGAATAATGGCATGTCGGGGATCTCGGTCTGTATCGCTTTTATAGCTGTAAATAAAACAATACCGTATTATTTCCGGGCAAAAGGTAATAAAACTTTCTTACAAACGCACAAGGGTGAGCAGGTATAGGTATGGATACTTATACGTAATAAATATCTCCCCATTTCAGTCGCTTCCTATACATAGTATAGACCATGTGCCTGCGTGTCAGACATCTTGTAAGAGGAGAGCGTATGTATAGGTTCCACAAGACTGCTGGTGGCAGAGTGCTATGCAACTCGCCTGAATCGGGATCCATCATCCACCGCCATACCTATGCCTCTGTAATGACAATATCATGTTCCGGTCCAGAAATGAGAGTAACAGGTACACTTGCAAAATAAACCTGAACTGAACCTGTGGCTTGAATATCGATTCACCTATAACACCTATGGTGTCTACAATCTGCGGTTGTTCCTTTCCATCAGGAGAGCTGTGTGGTTTTTACTGTCTAGTGCCTAAAACAATGTGATTGCCTCTATCGTAGAGTTAGTGGTTGTTAATTAACAGAGTTTTGGGATGACCCTTATAGACCCATCATCTTTGTCGTTTTTGCCGCATGTAAGTAGCCTAAGGTAAAGAAGGTAGCCTTTTCGTAAAAAAATGAAGAAATTTGTACTACGATCGGGAAGACTATTAACATAAAAAATATCTGATGGAACTATTACAGACCAACTCACCTTCAGTCATTTCATCTCCAAACACGACAGCTTTACAGCCCGCGATCTTAAGACAGTGTACGAGCTGGGCTCCCCGCAAGTTGGTGTTCACCAGAGCGCTGATCACCCCCAACTTAGCTAACCCCAGCCACAGAAACACATACTCGGGCTGGCTCTCCATGTACATGGCTATCACTTCTCCACGCTTAAAGCCTTGTCTTTTGAAGTACCGAGTGACGCGGTTGCTAAAATCTTCTCCCTGTAATTAAAGCATCAGAAACGTATTATTTTCTTTTCAATCGAACCCAAAAACAGTTTCTGGTCTTTTAGGTCATATAACGAAATAGCTATCCCGGCGAATTTCGTTTCACCCATTCAGCTTGGATTAGAAATTTTCTTTTATCTGTACAACCATTCCTTGGACTTCCACAAATAATTTAAAACCACATCGATCTAGTCGTTGTAAACTTACGCGCGTGCCTACATACGGACAATAGACAGCTGATGTCATTTCCAAAAATTTGCTAACTTGCTAACTTTAGTTTTAAAGTAAGCGTAAAACGTATGTAGTACTTGATTCAATCATTAGTCGGATCATGATCAAATGTCTATGGTAACATTTGAAATAAGAACTATCAAAATAACAAAACAAAACATAAAAATAAAGATTGAGATTTCAGTGTAAAGACCCAGTAGGTACGTAGCGAAGTGACGAAATATTAAAAATAGTAAAGCATATTGTATTTTGTTTAAATTACATTTAAGTAATTGTAAAAGTAATCTCGTGTTTTTTTTACACAGAACAGAAAAGATTTATAATATTTTTTTCCATTTCTATTTATCTGCCTCTGTGGGCTAGTGGTCAAGTGTTGGTTTGATTCATTGAGGTTCTGGGTTCGATGTGTGTGCAACATTTCAATTTTTTGGTAAAAACAACGTTGCGTGAGATTGGATATTTGCCCGATTGCCCGAAATCTACTCCAGGGTTCAACTTTAGTATTATAGTCTTTATTACAATGTGATACAGACTGTAATATCCACTTAATCTTCCTTACAAGTTAGTCCACGTTTATTACTACAATGGTACGGGTTTTAGCATCTGCGGCCCATTATGGGTGTCCTAGTTGTACTTCTGTCTACTTCTTCAGGGATACAGAATGTAATTGGAATTTTTTATGTTTTACCAAGGAGCCTAAAAGATGCAATTTTGTCTCGCGCACCAAGATAACGCTGAATATCATGCTCTTCAGTAGAGCCACCCTCCACCTCCAACGAGTAAGTATAATGTTCGTGTGTAACATAACTACACCTGTGCTAAAATACGAAATATTTGGCATTTCAAGTGGCTCCAGACCCATCTGAAATTCGTACTCGGGAACTGTAAAATATATTTTTGGGAAAAATCGTTGTAAAAGGAAAACGTAATTAGTAGAAAACCAATTTCTTTCTTTCAATTTTACAAATTATTTAAATATTACTTTTTCCGAGTACTTGATTCAGGTGGGTCCTACTATACACTATGTTCAACTTTTAAACGAAATATATCATACTCTAGCACTGGTACAGTTATACCTAGCATACTACGAGTAAATACTACATGTACTCGTTCGCGATATAGTTTTTTTTATGACATTGGAAGGCAAAAAAGCAGACGGATTTCCTGATGGTAAGAAATTCCCGCCGCCTAGAGACACCAAAGGTGGTAATGGTGAGTTGCCAACTGAAGGCCGGGATGTTAGGCCTCGAGCAAAAGTAAGTTTACCGGCTACCTTACCCTCCAAACCGGAACACGTCATGACGTTATGGCGGCAGGAATAGGTAAGGCGGTGGTACCGATCCGGGTGAGTCGCTGCGAAACTCTACCACCTGGTCAGATGTCACGATGTTAGTGACGGCAAGCCTATGCTCGCCTTTTACGAGCTGCCTGGCAAGGAAGGCAGATGGTCTATTCTACAAAGGAGCCCGGACCAACACGGGGGAAAGTTTTTTAAGATGTAATTCATATAGATACCAGGGTGGCTTTGGTGTAGAGCATGATTCGAAAGCTGTAACTTTCCGTCTGAATGGTAGAAACTTTGTAACTTCTAACCTAAATAAACACAGTCACAGCACCAAATCATAATGTACTAAATATCGTTCGATGTAAATTGCACCAGAGAACCAGTAAGTTTGTATTTGTAAAATCATTTGAGATACGTTTCCTAGAAATTTAGTTCCTAATTTTCATGATGATAGTGACCTTTCTTTTTATTTAAAGGAAGGATGGATGGTGGATTATCTAGCAAGTGAATCCGCCTCCCACAAACATCCACAACATCAGAGAATGAATGAGATAAATTATTTCCTTATAAAGGTTTCTAAATAGCAAGTATCTCATTCGTACTACAACGATTACCTACCTACAAATCATTGGCAACAATCCTCTCTACGTGCTAACTCTCATTGGTCTTCTAAATGGACCAAATCAAAACAGGATAATAAATCAACATGAATAAGAGCTTACCTCTTGGAATGTCAGAAACCTATCTCCCATCACAAATGCTTTTTTATCCGGGGCTCTCTTGTATATTTTTGCCCATCTCGTCACAACCGTAGTACCTTCACGTTCCCAGATCCATATTCTGAATACCGTCGCAAGAACAACACGCATTCCCCTAAAATAAGATATTGCAGTTCTTTCATACCTTCGATTTATAAAGATTTTATATGCGGTACAATTTTTATCATGTAGGTAACATAAATGTTTGTTTTTTAAATAAGTAGTTTTGAAACTATTTGTCTTAAAACCAATAACTTCAGACATAATAGGCGACTAAATAGCCTAGGAATACTTAATAAGTGAGTGGAAAAAATTTTGTCGACTCGTTACTTATGTCCACACCTTTAGTTTTCATGTAAATAATATATAATATATAATATTTGTCAGTTTATGAGCGTATTTTAAAAGAAACATAAAATATTATAAATTTACCAAACGACCAGTCGAACTTCATTCACTTGTTATTCTATATTCTCTGTCTATACTGCAGCGGGCACTTGACTTAAATATAATATGTAAGACGACCTGTACAGTCACATTCATACAGTCAGTTCATTCAGTCTTATTATAAGGTTGGATGGGTTTGAAAAAACGATGTCAAACTAATCTTATTAGGGCCACTTGCACGTTCCTGATTTTAATTTAATAAAAAGTTATACTGTCAGATATAAAGAGATTTAACCCAGTTAGAAGCTAACTCAGAGTTAAATAGTTAACCCAGGAAGTCCTATAGTCTGCCAATTCAGTGACCTTAATTACTTGACAATCTCGAAGCCTTCCTTACTTTGCCAAATTGCCTGAATTTGCATTACCCATATGTTTATCAGTTTTTGAGATTTTGTTTTAGCTTGACAAACAAATCCCCTTGGTACCAATTACTAGGCGATCAGGAGAGGCCAAGGTTCAACTTTAAACACCTCACCACGTCGACACACTCAGAGTAAATCAACCCATATTTTTAACATTTTTTGAGATTTTGTTTTAATGTGACAAACAAATCCCCTTGGTACCAATTACTAGGCGATCAGGAGAGGCCAAGGTCCAACTTTAAACACCTCACCACGTCGACACACTCAATAGAGTAATCATTGACGTCCGGCGTCCGCCACAATGGAAAAATTGATACTACACCTTTACAAAATCACTTTGAATGTGATGTAATCGAATTGTCAGAATGGGTTTAAAAATATAGGTATTAATTAAATCTTTTTTTAACTGATAAGATAGAACAAGCAGACGACTTGAACGACTTGCACCACAAATGTTGTAGGTGTATCGCTGTCCTGGTGTCTTAGGTCAATTGTGCAAATCTACCGGCTAGCTTATACTCTGGACCCTAACATGAAACTGTCATTATGGCGGCATTAATAAGCCAATGGATCTAGACAAATTGCAATAAGGTACTCTTCCACCAGTACCCTTTTTTTTCTAGAAATGTTTACTGTTATGTATGTCTAACGACTTTTACAACGTCACCGGGCTAGTGGGCGAGCAGAGTGCTCAGCCAGAGAATCCAGTATCCTTATTGGAAACGACCCATTTACCTCAAGCTTGCCTTTTACGAGCTCTCAGACAGGAAGGCAGTCTACTCTACACAGGGAACCCGGATCAACACGGAGAAAATACGGCGAAATCTTTATCAGTTGGAAAGAAACTTGGCTAAATTATTTTTCTTCACATCAACGAGTGACTTTGGGTCATCATCATGACCGTTTTAGGTGATAGAGAATTTGATACCCATTTATGTGAAAAACCTAATCACACATCTTACCAAACGTAGGTATTTATGTATTTTATTTGTCATGCGACTTCATTCGCGTTTTAAAATTTAATGTCCTTTTTTCTTAAGTAAGTATATCACTAGCTTCTGTGGTCTTGCGGTCCAAGTGTTGGACTTGACTTCTTGAGGTGGCAGAAATAGAAAAAAATATGCCATTATTGCGTCAGTAATTGAGAAAGGTGCTAACCAAATCTGGCGAGTTGTAGCAAAATAATATCACATGGTCATGCTGTTTATGGCAAAAACGACGCCCACTTCCTCTGAGTTGCTTATTTAGAAAGCTATTGATTTACATCATTCAAAGAAACCAATAGTGCAAATTTCGGAATTGTGGTTTTGGTAACGTTTTTTTTAAAATTTTGGCATGGGCTTAAGCATCTGCCATGAGTCAAATTTTATTAATTTACATCAAGTTGTAACCCGATTTCCTATAACTGGTCATAAATATATTAAAATAGTCGTAAGCCGTCATTTCATGTGGCGTCTTTAATCAAGCTCATTGAAAAAATACACAATACACTAATTTCTTTTTGAATAGGTAATTTCTTCTGTGCACTTAAGTCACACAAAAATAAACAAAGTGCCACTAAACTTGACAAATCTTTCTCAACATGTACATCTTGTCATATTTTCTCTTGATCCTGAAATTAATTGTTTGATCAAAAGTTATTTAGTATGTACGATAATATTACTTGACGGCCAAAGTACCTATTGCTATTGAAAGCATTAACAAACAGCAGTTTCTTGTCTGTAAAACAAAAGAACAATAGCGGACTTTGAAACTGTAGTCTGCGTTGGGAGATATGAACCATCTTTGAACTTTAATCTTTAAAAAGTCACTTTACATTGGAGATATTTTAGAAAAAATAAATTAAAAAATTTGAAACAATTTAAACTAGAAATACACCTAATTATGGATATCTACTTCAGTCCTTTCTTTCTTCATATTTTTAAATAAAGAAACACTTGTACTTTAGTTTAAGTTTTAGCCCTGATGATGCTGTATAAGCGAAACCTCAAACCGGTAGGATATCTACAAAATAAAAAATTGTAAGTGATACTTAAAACAGTACAAGTGTTTCTTTATTTAAAAATATAAATATTTGGAAGTTTTACCAAGAGCCGACGACGGAAAATATCAAATACTTTTTTTCTTCCTTTAGGTTTTGGCATTCACGTTAGTATTTTGCCATTAGTCAAGTAGAAATTTACATCAAATATACCACAATCGGGATTCAATTATAATTAGTCGAAAGTCATAAGTTGTCAATAAGTCCTATTCTTTCCTGTTATTTACCTATATTAACTACAATGCTGTCTGATTTTAGTTATTTCATATTTGTGTGAATTGCAAATTTTATAATGGACAAAAACATCGAACAAAGAGTTTTTGTTAAATTTTGTATCGCCAATGGAATTTTGTGTTTGGAGTTGAAATGTCACAAAATAAGGATCGACTTTTTGAAAACCTCGTGTTTAATTGTGATACAAAGCGTTCAAAAAGCGGTCGAGATGTAATGGAAGTTTTGCCTAGCTCTGGCTGGCTGTCAATAACTACAACTAAAGTCACCATCGAAAAGTGAAGGAAATAGTGACTGAAAATCCTCATTCAACTTTGAGAGAGTTAGCCACGGTGGAGTTCACCACCGAACGAAGTTAGGGATCTTACCAGTGGATCCCTATTTAAAAACCACGCCAAACTCGTTTAAGAGTCAAAGTAATGTTAAGTGTTTTCTTTGACTATCGCGCTGTTGAGCACTCGGATTTTTTGCCGGAAAGTCAAACGGTAAATAGGAAATACTTGAGCGATATGCAGCGTTTGAGAGAGCCAGAAAAAGATACGAGAAGAAAGGCCAGGTTTGTGAAAAGACAATTCTTGGAGATCACACCACGATAATGCGACTTCGCACAAGACCATTATAGTGTATATTACGAATTTTTGACTTAATACTCAAGAAACACGGCAACCACCGTATTCACCGGATATGGCACCAGCCAAATAATACCATCGATCAACCACTATATTCACCAGATGTGGCACAAGCCAAATAATTCCTTTTTCATATACTCAGATTACCACTCATATTTTGATAAATAACAGTGTGTGTATTATTGATCTTTCTAGTATTTGAGTAAGAATAAATAACTTTTAATGATGTTATGTGATTTTAAATTTTAAACAATATTTTTCACCATGGCCGTGTCTTCTGTGGAGAATAGTCTATCAGCCTTCCAGCCTGGCAGCTCACCAGGCTTAATTAATATTAATATAAATTGAATTAACAAATTTAATTAGTTGATGTTTTAAAAAGTAAAAAATATTACAACTCTCAAATTATATATCTACGAAATCAAGACCAGTAAGAGGGCGTAAGGTAGTTTTAATGTATATAGAAAACGTAACTTAGTCCAATCAAGTACCGATGCTGGAAACTACAGAACACATATTCCTATTTTTTTTTGCAAGTTTCAAGTTACAAGTAACAGCAGGTTTGTATAGTTTTTTTGTAGATACGAGTACTAAATAAAATACTCACAAAACATCTCTGTGAATTGTTTTTCTCCAAATGTATACCCATTGATATCGATCTCCAGTTAGTAAATACAATGCTGTAACCGCTATCAAACTGAGTACTGTAGGGTAACTTTGAAACAGCCATGATAATATCACACAGACTAAAGTTATTGATGTCAGTATAAGACCTTTTTGTTCCTCAGCTTCCTCAAAACGAACAGCTGTTTTTTCTGACATCCTGGTACGTCTGAAATTCCCTGTAACAAAAAAATGAGTTTTTTTATGATGTTAGAAGGCAAAGCAAGCAGACGGATTTCCTGGAATGGTGCGTTGCCAACCTGGGGCCAGAATCTTAGGCCTAGAGTAAAAGTAAGTTTACCGGCTACATTGCCCTCCGAACCGGAACACCTTGACGGCAAGCATTGACGTTATTATGGTGGTAGGTAGGTAAGGCTTTGTTAACAATCCGGACGAGTTTCTGCGAAACTCTACCAGCTAGCTTTTTTTGTAACAAAGATTTTGCCCGCGTGCTAAGTTAAATACAAAATCTTTGTAAATTGTAGTCTATGTTTCATTCTTTTATTCATCTAAATTCAATTAAGAGCATTTGCGTGAAAGAGTAACATACATTCCACCATCCCCACGTTTTTTTTGCATTTATAATATTATTAGAATTATAATAGCCTGTAAACACAGAATGGACAGGGAATGGTCTTTAGTAAATGAAGGTTTCATTTGCAGCCGAGAAAAGGTATAGAAAAAGAAACTAATCAAAGCAATGTCAAGAAAAATTTGGTCGCCTGAAACAATCTTCTTAATAGTAGGTAACTATCTCAAGATTTTTTAAATGTGGGAAATTCACCCGAAGGGCACTTCGTTGTCACAAAACGCACAAAAGTCGTTATCATCTTAAGACGAAGATATTAAACGTATTACATAAGCTTTTCAACTACACGTGCTTACGATACTTTCCAAACCATTTCCAAACTATCTAACGAAAAATGAAACTGTTTGGTTGCAGATATAAATGCTAGTCGATAACAATCTTATTAAATATTTGAGACACGTAACGTATTTCATGATTTTCAAACTGAGTAGGTACCAACGATTTTTTGTTTGAATGTACTTAGATTTTGATTAGTGAGAATAATTTCAAAAAATGCGACTTAAAGTTAACCACCCACACCTACCATTACCCAATCAAAACGGACCCTGTTAAATGAAAAAAAAAACTGAACTAAAATTAACTAGAATGAACTTAACAGAAATGGACTAAAATTAACTGAACTGTAATAACAGATGACTTCAAATAAACTGAACTAATAAAATCAAACGAAAAGTAAAACTTAGTTAAACTTAAAGCAATATATTAAATTAATACCTATTGAAACAACATGAAATTAATGAAAAAGCTTCTTTGCGTATTGTGTTTTAATCAAATAAAAAAATGCAGTAATATTTATTTTTTTCTACAAAATTAATTCTATTATCAATATGTAAGAGCATGTCAAAGAGTGTAATCATTATTCTGGATGATTCAGCATGTATGTATTGGATATTGGATTGTTATCTTTTTCAGCCTATGATTGTGATACATCATACAACTACTAAATGCATCTATAGCATAGCGCCCTTCTTTAAATTTCTTACTGTAGAAGTGGTATCTGATACTGAAATTGTTGGTGTATGAAGAAGTGTATTTATCCCTTATTGTTTGTATATCTTACCGTAAGCTTAAACATCGTTAGTTTGTAGTGCATCTCGCGCGATTATAAAATGTGAACTGGACCAAGTAATTTACAATTTAACGTATTAATTTTCGATAGTTTATAATTTGTCACGAATAAACCTTTACATTGATTAAAAGGCATAGTTCATAATCTCCAATTTTTCCCGTATTGGTCCGGATCTCTAGCGTTAAATAGAACATCTGCCTTTCTGCTAAGCAGCTCTTATGAGGCAAGTAAATTTTAAATTTCTTATTACTAACAAGACCATCCGGGTAGGTATCCTCTCTAACGGCTATCGCTAACGGCCAATGTTAATAATTTTTCTCTAAAGATGGATTTCAAGCAATCGATATAGCTGCGTATCCGCCGGCCTATCCTTTACACAATTGCCATATTTATCCTGTCCACAGATATGCTATTGGCAAGCGATAACATAAAAATGGATCAAAATGTCAATCAAAATGTCAAAATGTCAAATGGATCAAAATGTCAAAAAAAATTGGACAGCAAGTTTTGGATTAGGATTGATTATTAATATTGGCCGTAAGACGATAGTGTCTTATCCAGTCTGAAGTATACAGTAGCCGGTAGACTAACACCTCAGCTACAAGATAGTATCCCACCTATAACATCTATGGTGTCACGGTTTTCTCTAATTGTATATTTCTCAAACCGGCGTGTTATTGTGTGAAATGAGCAATAAATATACAATAAGTTTGACAAGTCTGCAAAGATTCTATAACATGGCACGCGATAGTCTCTACCTTGCAAGGGATCTGGCTTGAAGAAATGTATGTATAAATTTTGACCGCCTCGTTGGTCGAGTGGCTAGCGTATACGCCTAACTACATCGACTCACCGCGAGGTTCGGGTTCGATTCCCGACGAAGGCAGATACTTGTGTGACGAACATTTAAAATTTAAAAATATATGTATTATTAAAAAAAAACGCTGTTTTCCCTACCGAAATAGTAGAGCATCACTCTTACTGATTTGTGGAATTTGTGAAGTTAGGGTCCGTAGAGTTAGGCCGTGTTCAGAAGCTTGACTCTACATGAGGTCTGATGTCTTTTTGACATGGCAAATATTATGTAGTATTTTTTTTTATGACATAGGCAAACAAGCAGACGGATTTGCTGATGGTAAGAAATTCCCGCCGCCTAGAGACACCAAAGGTGGTAATGGTGCGTTGCCAACCAGAGGCCGAGATGTTAGGCCTCGAGCAAAAGTAAGTTTACCGGCTACCTTACCCTCCGAACCGGACCACGTCATGTCGTTATTGCGGCAGGAATAGGTAAGGCGGTGGTACCAATCCGGGTGAGTCGCTGCGAAACTCTACCACCTAGTCAGATGTCACGGTGTTAGTGACGGCATGCCTATGCTCGCCTTTTACGAGCTGCCTGGCACAGGAAGGCATATGGTCTATTTTACAAAGGAGCCCGGACCAACACGGGGAAAAAATTAATTGTCCTGGTAACATTTTACAATCAATCAATCAATCAATCATACATGAAATGTTTTTGGTGGGGTATTATTTTTCCTATAAAAATGATTAAGGCAATAATTGTATATTGTTTTGTCGCTATTAAAAAAAACTTTTAAGTGCGTATGTTATGATATATCTGTCTAGTGAACCTGCGTCGGATTTGATTTCTTGAGGTCCCGGGTTTGATACCTGGTAAGGCAATAAAAAACAGATAATGTGTATTTTCTTATAAAAATAACATCTCCCGGGATCGGATATGGGCCCGGTTGGCGATAGGTTTGCCACTTATCACAATATGAGATTTAAGTGTCGTCGGCTAGTCGTGGGTGCTCTGGTTGTACCGTCTCGGGAATATGGGCTTGAAGATACTTTATTTTTACTTTGGACTTTAGACGTTGTATTTTATAGTGCACTATAACCTTAACCTAACTCGGAATCATAATTTATTTTTTAGAATGAAATCATCAAAATCGGTTCATTATTGCCTTAAATCGTGTAACAAATAAAAAAATACAATTGACAACTGCTTCCTATTTGGAGTCGAATAAAAAAATAATTTTAAGTTCTTTTGATCATTGCAGCACTCAAAAAGGGATGGCACAATTGCGCTTAGTATTTTTTTTGCGTTGAATGAAAAAAATGCAAGTTTAGTGGAACATAAGAAAATTTAACAAAACCATGTTCTATATTTTATGTAACTGTCAGCTGATTGACATATTAATTCAATATTCATACTCGTACCTGACAGGAGGACGTGGTGTTCCCGTATCTGAGAATGGCTAAATAAGTCGTAGAAAACGATTGAGTGCCATATATTTATAAAAGGAGAAGGAGAAGGCAGGACATCATCTATTGGTCCAGCTACGAGTAGTTTAACAATAAGAGAAATAGAGAGGTTAGCAACACATTAGCTATTTTAAAAATAAAATGAAAAGCTACAAGTTCTTTTAAAAACATCTTAGCATGTTACTAAGTAGGTATGTAGGAATATTATTTTTTCAAAGTTATATATGTATCTTCTTCAAATATTCAACTACGTGCAACAAAGAGAAATCAGAGTATTTAATATTCTATATATAACAAATTAATAAGTTGTTAAATACTTTATTGTGACCTTATAAAAGTAAATCAGAACAATTAGTGTGATTCTAATATTACCTAGGTGCTTGTAACAAAGATATTCTTAGTAGAATACCTACTGAGAACTCTGTATGGAAGATAGATTTATAGCTAAGCATTCTCTATTAGATAATCCTTGTGACAAAAAGAGAAATAACAGTTAAAATAATGTTTGCCATTAGTGAAAATAGGTTATGCACAATTCATATTACACAAAAATAATTATAATAAACCTCGCGGGTAAAATAGTTAGGTACATGCAAATGTTACTACACCTAATTATATACATAAACACATACATAAAGACGTATCTGCTTATGTGTCATAAATTATATAATAAAGAATTCTTTTAGGAATCCGCAGTTATAATAGTAAGTAATATTACTCGTATTTTAATGTTAATACGTGAAGCAAAAACTTTGGACTCCTTTTTCCGAAAATTGCGCGAATAGAGGACTACAAAGTTTTGACACACTTATAGTTTATGTGTAGGAGAAGTGCAGAACGCTAATATTTTTCTTAACATAAAGGCATCTCGTGCATTAAATCAAAAAATAAAACATTACCCACACTACCATGCATTTGACACACACAAACAAAAATATTGATAACGACAAAAGATCACAGATGGCGCGCAAACTATATTTATTATGTTTGGAAACAAAATAGTTGGTCGTGATAAATGAAGATGGCGTTTTTATCAAAAAGATAATTGACAATATAACCTTAACAACCTTAAAATATTATATTTTAATTATTTATATTGAATAACTTATTATTAAAATTTATTGTAGTCTAAGGACGACCACTAGTAACAAATAATCGAAGTATTATATTCCACGGTACCTAAACAAAATTAAACAAATTGTGAACTTGAATAGAAACACGAACTTTGTTATATGATTCATAATTTGACAGTTTGTTCCATATGAACTAATTATTGAAATTTTGAGATAGATTATCAACTAACGGTGTTTTTAACTTATGGTGCGGAGTTTTGACAACATCGTGAATGAAGGTGGTCGTAATTTTTTCATTATTATTGAATTTCGTATTCATTAATGTTATGTGTATACGTGTATTGAGTGAAATTGGTTAACTTGGGTGGGAATCAGATTAATTTTGTTCAGTGAAAGTGCACAAATGAAATAATCATTAAGAAATTAGTGTATCGTCTATTTCCTTGCCGTCAAATCTCACTAGATGAGCTTGAGTAACGAAGCCACTGCTTTACTTAAGACCCTGACCTGACAAGACTTTGTATATAGTGACTAATGATTGTATAAGAATTAATAATAGGTAACTTACTTGACTTTGGCAAAGTAAGTCGTGAAAAACGATCGAAAGCCATATTTAAAAAGAAGAAGAACAAGAATATTAGGGTGAGATAATACAATACAATAACTCTTTATTGTGCACCAATTACAAATAAATCACAAATACATTAAAATAACTTACACTAAGAAGATACATAAAGGCGGCCTTATCGCCTAGGCAGCAATCTCTTCCAGGCAACCCTAAAGTATAGAACAAGATTTAGAGAGATACTGTTTAATGGTGCTCTTAAAAATATAAAAATGCATCTAATACTAGACGTCACAAATCAATCTAAAAGCAGAAGCTTGTTTTAATTATTAGTATTTAAGACAAACAAGAAAAGTCAAATGCAAACTATATTACATTGAATGCAGAAAGTGACACTTTAAGATACGTTTGAAAATATAAATATTTGGAGCTCTCCTGACATCTACGGAGAGAGAATTCCAAAGCCTCACTGCTTCCGAAGTGAAAGAACGGCTATAGTAACAAGTGTTTCGAGAGGGAACTTGAAGAGTACAATAGCCACTGGACCTGAGGAATTTGACCTCATTGTTACAAAACTTAAATCTCTCCTTTAAATAAATAGGCGCAAATGGATCAATAATGTAATGGATAATATTACATTAATATTGTTTACTGCAAACACGGATACGGTCTGCTGTTTGTTGATACATGATCTAGACCGTGAATGTCTATAGGTACTGCCTATGTGTTATCAATATCGCGATCTAGCTGGTTAACCACAAGGAAGTATTGCATTTCACACACTCGGTTAATTTAATATAAAATTATTTTACCTTACAGCACGTTCCCACATATAAGGCAACGCATTTGTCTTTGTATATATGTAATCTTGTCTTTACTTACATTTTGATTTCTCATAGAAGATTTTACATCACAGCATAATAATTGACTCTCAAATCTAAGTATAACGTAACATAAGGTAGGGGAGCATTTTTAAAAGTAGCATAGCTATCAGGCATGTCTTAATATTTGATAATTGTATTTTGTAGGTGCATTTATAAGCTCTAAATAACTAATTGCGTAAAGAAAGGAATTAAAAATGTCGTTACAGAATTTGAATCGTCAGTAGTTCAAATAGTTAGAATTTAGAGCATTTGTCGGCTTAAGACAAAAGGGTACAGCTTTAAATCCAACCTGGGGCGAACTTTTCTTTTTATAAAAATTGTAGAAATAGAGTAACCTTTGTTTGATTTTGGATCTATGAGCGTTTTGAAGCTAAATATCGTGAAATCATCATAAAATGTCAAAATTTCACATTTACAATAGTATTATGTTTGAGATTAATAACAGCGGATTGCACTTCAATAATATTTGCCAAGTTATTTAATTATTACACATTTCTCGAAACTAGGCTAGCTAGCTAGTCGAATTTCGTCAAAATCAGTTCAGAGT
This sequence comes from Calephelis nemesis, assembly GCA_002245505.1. Classification (NCBI taxonomy): domain Eukaryota; kingdom Metazoa; phylum Arthropoda; class Insecta; order Lepidoptera; family Riodinidae; genus Calephelis; species Calephelis nemesis. Next base: position 446,685 of record NJDD01002023.1, on the reverse strand, counting down.
AATAGGAACGAATTGTTTCGGTAGTACAGACCGACAAAACTCTAAAAAAAAACCAAAATATCTTGTGCTACGCAATAACATGCAATTTATTTCCTTATTTCTTTTCCATTTTTGTTATATATTACATAGATTATTAGGTAGATTAGGTATTTTCGATCATTAGTTGTTTTCATCTATTGTACCTGATACTAAAGGGAAAACTAAAATGTTGTGTAATATTGTATAACCTGAGATCAAAAATATTTCACTTTTTAGTAGGGGAAAATCTTTTTTTTTTAGTAGGGGAAAAATCTCAAATTAAAAAAGGAAAATAGAGACAGACGAAGGTAACCGGTCAAATAATGACTACTTTAAAAAAACGCTAAAAATGTCAAAACATTTGCTCTTTTTTTACTTTCAATGTGGCAACTATTGAATTCAACTCAGTCAAAAGGCAAAAGGTGCCGCCAGGATGCATTATGGTAGTGTTATTTGTATGAATTAGCGAAGGTATTATTTATATGGCTAAATAGTTTCGTGTGTCTGCATAAATTTAAGCATTTTCTATAGAATATATTCATACAAATATTATAGAAAGTCTGTTCGTTTGTTAAATGTATATCTGTTATCATTTAAATTTGATAAAGATATGATGACGTGGTTATATTTATTTACATTTTACGATTAATTTTGATTATTATTTATCTTATAATAAACATAAGAAAGAATTTTAAAATATGTATAAATTAATAATTAATTTCTATAAATACCTGGTGAAATATTTGCTCACCGTAAGCTGGAAGAATATGGAATTGGAATGCCTAAATAATTTTGTAACATCGTTTTTAAGACCCATATTCCACATTTTTTTTAATTTTCGTTTAATTAAATGTTTATCTGTATCCTGCCTCTGTGGTCTAGCGGTCCGGGTGTTGGACTTGACTGCATGAGGCCCCGGGTTCGAATCCCGAGTCGGCCAACAAAAAGAAAATTGGATTTTTCCAATTTTCTAATAAAAAAAAATGTTGGTCGGGATTGGAAATGTGCCCGGTTGGCGATAGGCTTGCCACCTATCACATTGTGGGACAGTGTCTTCGGCTAGTCGTGGATGCCTTGGTTGTGCCTCTGCCTACCTCTTTGGAAATATGGGCGTGAAGATACTTTTTTTTTAAAAAGTTTATGCCAAATGTAGACTCGTGAATGATGTGAATGAGCGTGATAGCGCATAAAGCTTTTTTTAGTGGTTTTTTTTACAAGGTATTACTGTTTTCGGTCTTAAAGATTAATAGTTTGTTTATCATATCTTTCAATTTAATTAATGGATAACTTTCCTAGTTTCAAGAAAAATAGCTATCGCTCAAGCTTCATTGAATTCTATTTGTATTTAAATTATGTGAGAGGTTGGCAAACAAGCACGCGACTTTCCTAATGGCAAAAGACAACCGTAAACTTTAGACAGAATAGGGATGTGAGACTTATTGTGCAAGTCTACCGTAACATGCTAAAGTCGTTATGACGTAATTCTTCAAAATAGTCAATATTATGACTAGAGATCGGATAATACGCAATAATTGCATATTTGCATATGCATTTGCATAATTGCATATGCATTTATATATTTAAGCCATTTTCAGCGCTAATAGCATATTTATCTTGAAATCTAATGTCGATGCATATTATCGCTATAATTCACAGTTTCGACCCATAAAAGCGATCCTTTTCGATTTATTAAAATATTTTGAATGATCGAAGAATTGATCTTACTACTGACATTTAGAATATTACTTGTTTGTTGATGTTTACAAAAACAAAAAGTAATGTTACATGTTACTGTATCGGTTATCGTCTATCAATTGACAGTTTGCTAAATGTATGTATGCCGATTTTGTAATTAAAAATATAAAACTTTTTTAAAAATTATTAAAAAAAAACAATATTATAAATACATACAAAGTATAACTGAAAACAAGTTTTTACTTACAATAAACTTAATTCTAACGGAATAATATATTATTACAAAACAAAAAATTCTAATTTAATGTTGCATATTCTGTCAGTTTTTGTGCATATTTCAAGCATATTTACATGCATATTTCAGGCTTTTTATGTTGCATATAATCCGATCTTTAATAATTATGACTAAAACGGTTGACCATGTAATTTTTATTTTGTGTTCTCTAAATAAAATATTTTTAGGGTTGTCGTTTCGCACACTAGTAAATTCACTTTGTGCGAATCGCCTAAAGAAGAAATAAAAAAAAGTATCTTCACGCCCATATCCCCGAAGAGGTAGGCAGAGGTACAACCAAGGCACCCACGACTATCTGAAGATACTAAGTCCCACAATGTGATAGGTGGCAAGCCTATCGCCAACCGGGCACATTTCCAATCCCGACCAACATTTTGTAATTAGAAAATTGGAAAAATCCAATTTTTTTTGTTGGCCGACCCGGTATTCGAACCCGGGACCTGATGCAGTCAAGTCCAACACCCTGACCGCTAGAGCACAGAGGAGAAGAAATAACACTATTAAAAATGCATTTCGTGTTCTTCAAATTCGTGCGAATCATCCACTAACCCAAATTAAACCTTTATTTTGGCTTGTGAATTCGCAAGAGTTAAACTATTATTATTTAACTACTTAAAAATATTTTGACTCAAACTAAATTGGTTATATGTAAGTGTTAGGTGCTTAGTTTTGAGTCTTATTAAAAACACATTTTTGTGAGACGAGAAAAACATAAAATGAATAGAAATATTTTTTTCGAATTAAGTATTAAGAATACATTCTTCGAAAGTCAGCAAATTGTGTACTTACTTACAAACCTCAATTAAAAATACATTTATTTTTTTTAAATAAAAATAAAATCTAAAATGTCTTTGCAATAATAATTATAAATTATAAAATGTTATGTTCAATAAACCAAGTCAATAAAATAACATAATTAAGTAATTTATTTAAATTAAAATGAAGTTCATGAAATGAAAAAGTAAGATTAATTAATAATAAACACTTAGAATACATAAAAAAAAGAAATACATTTTTAAATTAAGATGTCAAAACTTTTGTCAGTTCAAAATTAAAACCTAGAACAATAAGCCAGCAAACATTAATGATATCGTAATAATATTTTTCATTTTTTTAAATGTTAGGAAATCATAATATACGCCTCATACAGGAAATATCAAAGACCGTAAAGGTGCGTTGCCACCTGAAGGATATAAAACCGTTTACGTTAGCAAGCTTACTGGGCAGCGACAATGGTGAAAAAAAGTTAAATTAAAGTAGATACCAGAGATTTGACAAATGACGGTTAGAACTTAGACTCCTGTGACGATTCTATTGCTCCACTTTCACGTAGAGAACTCTACAAATTACGTTTTTTAAGTACCATGAAAGACGTAAAAACATATTTTAGTGATGTGACAGGTTAGTGGTGAGTTGGTGAACCGGAAAAATGTATTAAGGCCACGACCATTACCGAATTTTTGTCTCGCTGGTCGCTTACACCCTAATAAGGAACCAGATGTTCTACTTCGTTAGAGTACTATTTATAGAACCTGGATTTTGTAAAGCATACGATAGAGGACAAACACACGTGACACGGCTCTTCTGATGGGAAGAGACAGATATGACTTTTAAAAGTTATAGGGTTGCTGTCATGAGGCTGGGGTTTAATAAATTCTAACTGCCTCGTTGGTCGATTGGCTAGCGTACACGCCTAATCATACTGACCAACCGTGAGGCTCGGGTTCGATTCCCGAGTGAATTAGATGCACCATACAAATGGTAGGCGTTTGTATGATGTATGTTTTGATTATAAATAGAACCGCAAGGCTCGGGTTCGATTCCCAACGGGGGCAGGCATTTTTATAATGCATCTAAATGTCTGCATTTCCGTTGTTTGGATGTTTATTAAAATTCTTTTATTTATTTAAGTATTTCTATGTATAAGATTCGTTGACTAACAATCATAACTGATATAATATCACATATGATATGATTTGCTTACTTTGGGGTTAGATTCAATTTGTGTAACTTGTCCAGGATTATTAAATTACCTGAATCGTTACAAACAAAAACTGAAAATACTATTAAAAATAATAATAAGAAGAATACTTTTAAAAACGAGAAGTTTCGATCTATAATGCGAAAGATCAGTGAACAAATATACTACACAACCGTGGTTTATTATGGCTAGGCACTGTACCTTTAGGTAGTATATTAGGTACAGGCACGTCGTTGTCCTTTGTCTGGGATGTTAGGCCTATTTTGCGAGTCTTAATACCTTTCGAACACGAACATAACAAAAGTGAACGAAGTTTTTAATTATATTCTTTTAATTCAATGCAATGCAAAATGCAAATGCAATGCAAGTCAATTATCGTATTTAATTTAAGCAAACAAGAGATTATAAAAACACATAGGTCGCTTTTTTGATGGGACAGAAAATGTCACCAAATTGTGAACTATGTGATAAAGAGGAAGACGTGCAACAGATTTTGGCGGAGTGCGTCCGTAACGCAGCCAAAAGAGAACAATTTTTGGCTTTATTTATAAAAATAATAAAGAGATAGGTATGTTTAATTGTGTTTTGGCTGACCCCTCATCGGGCGCAGTTAAAATACTGTACACATTACTATCCAAAAAAGGATTATTTAAATATATGTCAGGATTAAATTAGAATAAGAGTTTATAAGATTGTCATTTTCACTGTTTGAAAAAAATCTCTAAATAAAGATCTAAAAAAATGTAAATTATCCATAATTATGATTTGGATGATTAAATTAAATAAGGATGATGAAGATTGATTAAAAATGAATGAATGATTTTGATTGTGAAATCATATTGAAAGAGTATTTTGATTTAGCCAATATTTTGGGCACCACTTAAATTTATTTATTATTGTGGTCAACTATAAAAAATTACCATACAACTGAATTAGTACACTAAAAAAAATTATGATCTTAGGAATATATGATACCAATCTAGTTAATGTTAATGATATTTTATTGGTCAACTATTTTTTTGTCACACGCAACTGAATTAGTACAAAAATATGATCATACAAATAAATGGTACTAATCTGGTTAAAGTTAATTATTTCTAGTTGTCAGCAGGGGTTAAAATCCAATATACATACCAGTATTGTTATCCTTCGTATACAAATATAAGTCGCGATAACACTATTAACGTGCACTGACAACTGAACGCTGGGGGCTGTGGCTTTCTATTACACTAGTGATGTTGGCACTTTAGAATCGATATCGATGTTATTCAATCAGGTGCTATCAATCCCTTTGTTGCCCGTGTTACTACCAATGTTACTACCAGTAGTAAGACGGGTAATTTTTTTTCCGTTTGTACTACTGCAGTTGTAAGTTGTAAGAAGGGAAATACTAAATTGCCCATCTTACTCAAGTGAACCTTTATAATGTTACATTTTGTGCATGTAATCGTCAAGGTCTTTGCATAGAAATAAAATAATTTACTTGTACACTGATTTAACATAATGTAAAGTTCGTTTTTCAAATAAAAATTATAAAATTAAAAAACTAGTAATACACGAATAAATATTGACACTTTTTGCTACCTTAAATATATATTAAATACATTCAGGGTTACTAGTATCTAATGCATCACCTTTCTAGAGCGGCTCCAATTCATCTAAAGCAATCACTTTTGTTCTACAAATTTTAGAAAATAGCGAAAAAAGTATTCGGTTCTACATATAATATTTCGTTAGAGGACGATGAACTTTTGGTAAGTTTCAAAAGTTGGTGCTTCTAATACATGAAAATCTCCTTGAAATGTTATCCGTTAGTTACCAATAACCCTGTATTTGTTGTACATTTGCTAATACAATATAAGCTTCTTTTACCATTACTATTAATAATTAATACATTCCAGCATTATTATGTTTCCTAATCTCCTTACACAAATTAAATGTTAAAGTTCAAGTCGCATCTAATCAATTTATTCATTGACATTGATAAAGCATGCTGGTTAATTGTACGAGTGATATTAATTGGTATTAAGTATTAAATGGTAGAAAATTTATTAGCTTCTTTCCAATCCTAATAATAATTATCTATAATAATTTCTAATAAATTTATCTTTAATAATATTGTCATGAACGCTTAACACGTGCATAACTTTTCATTTTTAATGGGCTGTTTTGCTTAAGATAAATATAATATCTTAATTCTTAGGATTCCGTAGCCACAGATATAAAAAAATGGAACGCTTATAGATTCTCCATGTCTGTCTGTCTGTCCGTTCATACGTCACATCCTCTTTTTTCAAAAACTATATTGCTGATACGCAGCCCTTCATCATCGATTCTGACTCACACTCGGCTGTTTTTATTTCTGATTTTGATATTGTAATTGTGCTGAAATGATGAAGCTAGCAAAAGGATTGCGTAAAAATTGAATAATCGTCCCATCCCTATCAATTTAGTGCTTCATTAAGTATTATTGACCAACACAAATGCATTGCAAAACTTAGCTTATGTTGACGTAGCAAAACATATTTTACCTTGAAATTTTTTTAAAAATTAAATTAGACTCTCTGTCAATGTGATAAAATTTAATATTTAGTGAATTTATTATTTGATTAAGGTGGATTAATATCGATATTTTAATGTTTATCATTTTCGCAATCACAGTATTTGGTGAAAGAATTTAATGATATCTTATCTGTGACATAATAAATCATAGTAAACAAAGTAGCAGTTACTCGCAGTTTCCGTCTCTTGTGGACACACACTTGGTATTTCATATAGGGGTTTCGAGATCCTATCATCCTTTATACCGTACGAGATTTGTTGGATTCAAAATCGTAAAATAATGTTAGTTTATCGACTTAAGCAATCTTAAGTTTCTGGTGAAAAATTAACAAAGCAGATATATACAATGCGAATGTTGATGGATGTAGGGTACCTGGGGAGACTGAAGTTAACATTTCACGATTAGATCACTCGGATATTATCCGAGGGTGGTGTCAAGAGTCTTCGAAACCGACTTCATCTTTTCTTCGTCTTTTCATACAAACAAGAGTCTTCGTGTTTGTATGAAAAGGGTAATGAATGTGAAGGAAGTTACACAGGTTTGCCAGGACGCTCTGACCACTCTATACGCTCTGCCTACCCCATAAGGGACTTGGCGTGAAGATATGTATGTATATGTATGTAAGTTTCTTGTTTCACCTGCGTAATTCAGTTACACTTTTTTAAATGTTCGAGGGTAGCGAAAAAGCAGGCGTTTTTTATTAAATTCATAATACTGAGACATCACTGCCTGTTAGAGATGCTAACTTATGCCCGGGATCTTAGGTCATGTTTCAAACAAGTAAGCAACAGCGTTGGTACCAATCTGTAGGGTTACTCTTGAATCTCTATATTATGCGAATTGGAAATGGGAATCGTACATGTCATTTTAGTTTAGGTGAACACAATCCTAGCGGACTATTAACTCGATTTTAATTTACAATATTGCGTGAATCGAGCCTTAAGAGTAATATAGGCTGGGCGGGCTTTAATATAGCAAAAGTGCTTTATATATTATAGTATAGTCATAACGATGTGATAGAGATCACATCGTCATCACATGGGGCTATGGAGTCGTGATATCCGACATTTCCCTCTCAATCAATGGCATATATACTTCTTGTGACAACATGGCGAACAAGCACGTGACTCTCCTGATCGTAGGAGATAACCGGGGTCACCATAGTTGTTGTAGATGTGTCTAACTTGTAGCCGAGGTGTCCCAGCTACCTTACTTCACACCGGAACATGATACTGTCATTATGGCGGCAGGAATAAATAAGTCGGTGGACGAGTGGAACGGCACCCTAGTGGCTTTGTTAGTACGTACATGAAAATGCAGATGCTTTATTCTACATAGCAGACCCGGTCCAGCACGGGGACATTTTAATATTTGCTTTTACTTAAACAATTGAAAAAAAAAACATATTAGGAACGCTTATAATCAAATATAAATGTAGTTAAGGAAACAGCTTTCTTGATTTCAGAATTACAAGCTTTTTGATGACGCCAGAAAAAAATTATATTGATAAGATACACTTCTTAAGGTAAGATCTTCTCTGTGGTTTAGCAGTCCGGATTTGGTTGGAGACGTCGGTTTGTCGTGGGTGTCCTGGTTGTACCACTGTCGACGTTTTCAGAGATACGGAGTTCTGAGGAGTTGTTTGGCTTAATTCCAGCCGCTGATTTCCACTTTCGGACTTCGCGATAGAGTTTAAAGTATCATGCCCACCATCTTGATGCGTGGCGATGTACAACTGTGCGATTCCGAAGACATTTCTTACCTCGCATAACGTCTTTGTGGAATCAGTTACCGAGGGCGGTATTCCCAACCAATTATGACATGGGGACCTTCAAGAAAAGAGCGAACTCATTACTTAAAGGTCGGCAACGCATTTGTGATACTCCTGGTGTTGCGGATGTCCGTGGGCGGCGGTGATCACTTTCCATCAGGTGACCCACTTGCTCGTTTGCCTCCT
>NJDD01002023.1:400708-414724 GCA_002245505.1 Calephelis nemesis | reverse complement strand
TTCCCGCCATCACAGTCCAAAAATACCATGTGTTATGGACTATGAATCTATTGAATGAATCTATTGAATCTTAAATGAATCTACTGAATAAGAAAATTTAAGAAAGTTGATTTTTTTATGAAATTTTAAGCACTTTTAACCTTTATAAAAAGTGTACAAAAACAATAATTTGTAAGTTTACGCTAACATTAGTGCATGAACGCTTGTGTTATAACTTATATTTATGTAATAAAAAAATGATCTTACTTATAATAGTAGCAATAACTTGACGATAAACTGCCATTTTTCTTTTTAATTTTCTCAAGAACCATTTACAGGCCAACACACACCATTTAATGACAAGACAGAAATAAATGTATGCTCCTTTATCTGATGACGGGCACACTCTTAAGTACTAGGCAAATATAAATAATATGTGGATTTAACTTGCTAATAAATAGATTACTCTCATTTGTTGTTCACGTCATTTTAGAGTTTTCGTTTTATAATTTCCTAGCTGTTATTTTTTTAATATATATATATATTATACTCTGAGAATACATAAAAAATAATGAAACAAATCTTTACACTTTTATTTTGAAGTGAAAACTTCTTTATCGGCGTTGCGCACTTTTTTGGAATGGGTAAAAATTTTAAACTCGCGTCAGGACACGTGACCTGATCGAAAATTCATAAGATGGCACAGGAAGCTTGCGCGACTGTTCGTGTTGTCATGTTTGTGTACGACAACGCAATAAATGAGTATTGTATTCTACCACATAAATCATAGTACTTTCATACTGATAACTAAAGCAATTTGTGCAAAATTATTCCCTAACCATCCCAAAATATCAAAAATACATAACGTTAATATTCAAGTTTCCACTTCTGCCGGCACTCCCGGAGTGCAACCCGGTTTTTTATTTTTGTAAGTACGTATAACCAATGCGGTGGCAGCCTTACAATAAACATTGCGGTTTCCTCCAGGCAATTGCTACAGGAAGAAATACAAGATTGAACAACTAAATTGGATTAAAACACTTAGGGCATTGATGTTATCATACAGCATACTTCAGGATAGTGTATTGGAGCCTATTATATTTCTAATATACGTATTTGAATTTTAGTAAAATAAACACTGCTTTAAAAGTACTTTTTGTATGAAATTTTTACAAGCTATAACAGGAAAAAACTACGTTATGTGCTGAATTTAAAGGCATTATATTGCGAGTTTAAGTTGCCTACTAAATAGATAAACGGATGCTCCAGACAAAGGTGCAAACATTTGTTGAATAGATAGGTATAGCGCAGGAGTTTGAGATGTGACGATGCTTACAGGAGGCCAAGTTTTGTTCGACAGGACATTTGCGTTGTTAATATCGAGGTTTTAGAAGAGTTTGGGAAATTGGTATCCATTGGATTGACCGACTGACCGGGAAAGGACTAAACTGGTGGACATAAATTTAAATTAAATCAAAATAATTTCCAGTAAATATAAATTAATGGGTAGTAGAAAAACAAATAAAGTACTGTTTTACATAAAATCGGTTCTTAAAAACCTGCTCCTAATAAACCTACTCAACAAATTTGTATTAAAATCTTTATACATATAATTCTTCTGTGAGTCTGTATGTCACTGAACTCCTTCTAGACGGCTGGACCGATGTTGATGAAAGTTTTTGTGCGTGTTCAAGGGAATTCGAGAATGGTTTAGATTCACAATTTGGTCTCCTGGAAAATGTTTTTTAATTAATTTTTTAATAATAAGTCGTTGTTGATTTTGGAATGTTTCACATCGGATCCGACAGACTGCGCTACTGTCTAAGCATTAATGTCAAGCGATACGAAGTTTGCTGGGTAAGTAAATATATATTTTTTAAAATACTGAGATATTTCGTAGCAATGTACTTTGCATTAAAACAGCAAAGAAACCGCCTTCGATTTCTCTACGTTACGTCATCTAGATACACAAAATTTAATCGTTTTATTCGATTTTATAATCAGATCCAGACTATTTTGGAACAACAGGACTATCTTGGAAGTACTATCTTTGAAATAAAATAAAGATTTTTTTGATTAACATAAATCGATTAATATACCCAAAAAATGGGAGTTAAACACAATTGTAAGTTCACTATTTCATACTTGTTTATAAAAATGATTTTTTCTTTCAACAAACGGAAGTAATTTTTTAACTACTGTTATCTTGGAATACAGTGTTTTTGCGAAAAACATCTCGCAAATTGTCTAATGTCTGTATCCTGTGTGATTTTCTGTTTTGGTTACTTCATTGAGCCGATTCAAAAATGCTTGAATATTTACAGGTACATTTTTTCTTCACGGATATGTACATACTTATTTATATAAGTATATAATTGTATGAAAAAAATCAGGTCTGCAAGAAATAAATTAAAACTTTTGTCTTCAATTTTCTGGGACAAGAAAAAAGCCTTAATTTCAGAAAATTTGTAGTTTTAGATACAGCATATTGTCATGACACGTCAGCAATAACAGTATGAAAGGTGTAACAGTGAAAATGTAGGCATTTTCCTTCCTTTTCCTTACAAATTTCCTAGTTCTTGTTTTATTAGGTGAATAAGAACCTTTATTGTGCCATAAAAACAAATTAAATAGTCATGCAGTTTTCACGTTTTGAGCATTAAGAATAACATATTTTTTACTATACACTATAACTAGCTTGTTGTTTTGAAATCTGTTTAGGCATCCGGTTAAAAACTATCTATCCCATCTTTTGAGTTGGACCAAATTACAAATTACAGGGGTGTGCACAGTAATTTAAATCAAGGTAGGCATACAAATTTTAGCTGAAATGGGGTAAGCAGAGCTTTTTTGCGAATATTGCGAAAGCCATTGATAAGTAGTTACAAAATTGTATGTAAAATTTATCTTAATCGCTAAGGACATCCGTCTGCTTTTGTGTCTTTTTATACATATCTTCACACCAAGTACCTTACGGAGTAGGCAGAGAGTATAGAGTCCCAGACCCCACGATCCTGACAAATCTGTTTAGCTGCCTTCACATTCATTACCCTTTTCATACAAACACGCCGGTTTCGGAGACTCTTGACACCACTCTCAGACAATAAGTAGCATAAAAATATTTATCATAATACTACAAATATGATTGGCGAAGACAACCAAATTTACATAATTTGCAATTTGCTACGCATTTTAATCGCTCAGATAGTTTTTTGTGAATTGAATGTACAAAATTCACTTCGCTGTAGGTTTAGTTCAGTATTCAGTATTTCAGTTCAATGTATATATAAAATGTACAAATTCGTTTTTTAACGTACAGAGATATTAGAGAGTATCGACATAACACGCATTTCATAAAATCTTATCGTGGAATGTCAGCCTCGGTCTCCCTGGGTTCTTACATCCATCCACATTCGCATTGTATATCTGCTTTGTCAATCTTTCATCTGTCATTCTTTCCACATGACCGAACCAGCGGAGCAAGCTCTTTCGCATTTTAACACCAACACTTTGTTTCAATCCAAATCTTTCTCGCATCTTACTGTTACGAATGCGATGAGCGACGAGGTGAGTAAAAAATAAACTTATTAAGAAAAAAACATTTTTCTTTAAATAACAATGAAACCACCGCTGCCAACAAATTTGGATTTAATGACGGAATCACAGGGTACTTGATAAAAGTATTCAATTTTTCGTGTACTTCTTGAAATCGGTTTGCGGCAATTTTAGTATGATGTTATATAAGTAGAAAAACGAAATAACGAAACGAAATATCCTTTTATGTTTTATTGCAGTAGGAAAAACCGTTTGCTGACTTTGTTAAGTAATAAAAGTTAAGGCTATTAGCTATGATATGAATAGCCAAGCTTTCAGGTAATATTTTGTAAATACATGATGAGCGAGTCAAAACTGTTTAGTTCTGACTCGTTTCTTTTGATAATAAAACTTTAATCTTAGATAATGAATTTGTTTTTATTTCACCTTTCTTTTATGTAATAGCCGACATGTTTAAAAGACATGTGAAGGTTTGGCGATAAGCTTGCCACTATCACATTGTGGGACTAAGTATCTTCCTTTAGTGTGAGTGCCTGGTTATACCTAAGCCTACCTTTTCGGAGATATGGCCTTGAAGATTTTGTTTTTACGAAATATGGAAAAAGAGAAATAGTTCACAGAAAACAAGACCTGTCTGTCTCCCGGGTGGACCGACAGGTGTCGAGTATCAAGTGTCACTATTTTTGCACACCTCCACAATTGGTACAAACACGCTGGTTTCGGATATCAACCTAGGTTCATAAAACTATCAACATTCTCATTGTACTTATATATCGTATATCTTTTATCTGCTATTCTGTTGACACAACCGAGCCAATAGAGCATGCACTTTCCTTTTTTGAAGGCGTATTGAAGGGCTTGTAAGAGGTGAGTATAGGTCAACTAGACCATTACTGTTAGAGCGCTGCTCAGTTACTTGTCCGGTAAGGGATCTAATTTTCTCAATGTCCTGTAATTTCTTGCGTTATGAGTCCTTGGTTTACTTTACCAAACATCAAAATAATATAAATATATATATTTTTTATGTTATAGGAAGGCAAACAAGCAGACGGATTTCCTGATGGTAAGAAATTCACGCCGCCTAGAGACACCAAAGATGGTAATGGTGCGTTGCCAACCTGAGGTCAGGATGTTAGGCCTCGAGCAAAAAAAGTTTACCGGCTACCTTACCCTCCGAACCGGAACACGTCATGACGTTATGGCGGCAGGAATAGGTTAGGCGGTGGTACCAATCCGGGCGAGTCGCTGCGAAACTCTACCACCTAGTCAGAATTCACGGTGTTAGTGATGATAAGCCTATTCTCGTCTTTTACGAGCTGCCTGACAAGAAAGGCAGACGGTCTATTCTGCAAAGGAGCTCGGACCAACACGGGGCAAAATAAATAAATAATATATTATATATACAATAATAAATTTAATATTAAAACAAAATAGCAAAATGAAAAACTCAAAAGTAAGAAATGAGATACTTATTTCAAAAATCAACAGATTTCAAACGTAAGTACGAACTCAAAAGTAAAAAAAAATTTTCTTCATTTTACATAACAACTTTCCTCAATTTTAAAGTGACAAGTTTGAATCCAGTTATAATAGTCAAATTATTACCATTAACTGCACCACCAATTTATAGAAAAAAGTACAAAGGGCAGTATTGTCACTATTAATTAAACGTTTTCAAATTAGGTACTTACCTACCTACTTTATCACCTAATCTAATGTGATTGTGATGTCACCTAATCACATTAACTTGAAATTATTAAAAAAAATAACAATCTACATTAAACGATAGAAAAAGAGAAGCAAGTCTTGTTCTGAGTTTATTCTCTAAATAAAGACGACTTATTATGAAAATAAGATTGGTTGTATTTAATAACATCGAAAAATTAATTATATTATATATTATCTTTAATAAATCTGTAGAAGGGTCAATTCTGTACATTGAAAATATTGAAAAATAAATAGCAGGGGGTGTTACTGGATCGATACCAAACCCAAAAATGTGAATAAAAAAAATGATTGTCTGTCTGTATGTTCAGGCATCACGTAAAAACTAACGGTTCGATTTCGATGAAACTTGGTATAATTATACCTTATTATCCTGGGCATAAAATGGGATACTTTTTATCCTGGAAAAATACGTAGAAATTAATCTTAATTTTTCAGTTTAATCACGCGAAGACCGATATCCGCGTGGACGGAGTCGCGGGAGGAAGCTACTTTTTAATGTGACTTTAAAAAAATAAAAACGGTTTATTCGAAAAGTTTGTTTTCTAAAATTTCAAGATAAATACAGGTAAATATTTCATTTAATATATTGAACTGTGTTAAATGTACTTAACACAGTTCAATGTATTAATATAAAGTATCTTACTATGTAGTTTTTCCTACATTGCAAGCATGTGGCGCTGCAGTTTTAGCATTTGGTTTGTCCTATTTTCAGAATGAAACTCGATAATACCCCCACTAGAATTTTTTTGTCTTACAATATACTCATATATCAAGTGCGTTATATACCACTGGACTGTGATATATAACGCACTTGATCACGCTTCTATATACATATGAAATCTATATAACTTTTTCTTTTTCATTATTATTTTGCCCGTCACGTCCTAAAGAATGACGCTGATCCCATAACGGCATCCAACTCGAGACTCCTAAGTCCCAGCAGTCCCAAATAATCCCAGTACAACATACGTCATACACATATGACAAGAAAAATAATGTCTCAGCGAGGGAAACTTATTGTTCGCTCGGCTCTAAGCGCCATTCTGGAAGCCACAAACTCTTCAAACAGTCCACCCGGTAATCAGAACGCAACACCAAGTCGAGGTTCGGTATCTGGAAAGACAGCCTTTGATGCTGGCATTGTAGAAAATAAATAAATCTGTAAGTGTAAATAATTATGTCTTAGCATGCAATCGCAAAAAGTCCGGTGCTTAGAAACCGCGAGCTTAACAACTCATTAGCTAACCAAAAAATAGATTAAAGTGGCCAAAAAATAAACAATAGAATAGAATTTAAGCATATTTGTTTTTTTATAATAATGGAAGGCAAACAAGCAGACGGATTTACTTACGGTAAGAAATTCACGCCGCCTAGAGTCACAAAAAGTGGTAATGGTACGTTACCAATCTGAGGCCGGGATCTTAGGCTTTGAGCAAAAGTAAGGCTACCGGCTACCTTACCCTCCGAACCAGAACACGTCAACGGCAATCATTGGATGTTATGGCGGCAGGAATAAGTAAGGCGGTGGTACCAATTCGGGCGAAACTGTACCACCTAATATTATGGCACGGTGTTAGTGGCGGTAAGCCTATGCCTTTTACGAGCTGCCTGAAAGGAAAAGGAAGGAGGAAAATATTCGGTCCAGGATTTTTTTAGGCAACCTATTTTTAAAATATTTTCTAATATACTAACTATATTTACTAACTTGCTAAAAAAACTGCTTTCGTCATATTATCAGCTCAACGAACCGAACAGCTCAGCGCAACGAATATTGAAGAGGTGCATGCAGAATTTGATGCAGATTACGTTCAGAGTAGGTGTAGGTGCTTGTGTAATGAACATTTTTGTTTTGTTTGGATACTGATACGTCTTTGTCTGTTGTATTTTTATTTTCATTTTCATTTCATTTTTATTCAAAATAAGTAACTGAGTACATTTTTTGAAAGTCAATAATGCCTTACTTAATAATAACATAACATAGATTATGAAATAGCACATTACTACAATTAAAAAAATATAAACATTATATTTTTTAAAATTTAAAATTAAAAATTTAAATAAAATAAAAAATGATCTTCATTAAGTTTTCAGTATTTACTACCTCTGTGTCTGGTTTATGACATATGCAATCATAGTTTTTGTTGCGATTGGAGGAAAACTAAGGTGGGTTTGTCTCCGTTGGCGATGGTCTAGAATAGTTTAAAAATACGAATAAAACTACAATGTCTTATGAAATATTTTATTTATTGGCTCTTTTCAAAAGCAGAGTCTGTATTACTTCAACACTCAGTCCCTTTGTTTCTGGCAAATAGAAAACACAAAAAATGGCCGATAAAAAGCACGCGGCAGCAAAAATGTAGAATATCAGTCCTAGTCCTAAAACAAAATCAAAATAACAGTTAAAATAAATTCGATTTTTTATGTATACTCATGTATAAAAAAAATCAAAATATCGTTTTTGGTGACGTTCATTTGTTTTGGTATTACGCAAGATGAAATTCGGTAAGGCTATATGTCGGAAAAACTAAAAAAAATAGATGTAAAGCCACAAAAAATTAAAAAAAAACTCTATAGTTTTTACCGAAAATACACAAAGAGGGTATTCAGGGCATGGCGTATTAAAAATAAAAAAAAAAAATATCTTGGCTGCATGTGAATTTATGTAACAAATGTGTAGTAAAAAACATTATGATTTGTTTCAAATCGAACTAATTAACAAAAAATATCGAAAAAAGATGTTAGATAAAATTTGAAAGAATACAATTGCAGAAATCTAGGTTGTTGCCATTTCTTCTACTGCCTACCTATTTTTTTTGCATTACAAGCATTTGCTATGGTCCTGGTTGCCGGTGAATTTGTTTTGCCGTTTCTTCTCCTGATTGGCTTAGTTTGGAAATAGTGTTAGTTTACTTTAGAAAGGGTTAGACCCATTTCAAATTATTTGTACATAAAAAATAATAATGTAATATAGTTAAAAATCGAATGAAATTAAATTATATGAAAATCATTGTTTATAAATATTTTTGTTATTAGTCTGATTGCTTGAATGTTTTTGTGGTATTATATTTTACGTGTTATACTTACATATTACAGTTTTATATGTATAATCCGAAAATAAATAATTTTAATACTGTTTCAATAAAAAGAGACTTAATGTTTTACTTCGTAGCTCGTATGGAAGGTAGATCACAAAGGTACAAACTGAACTTTGCTAAATTTGGCGCCAATTATAATACTTCGAGGCATACGTTACACTTCGGCCGTCTTATTAAAAAACAAAGACTATAATAGGAGTAAAATTAAGTTGATAGTATAGTCTGTGTCACAGTGTAATAAAGACTATAATACCAGGCTAAAACTTGGAGTACTTCAATGCACGTTTATTAATAAGACGACGGAAGTGCGTACTAAAAAAAAGTATCTTCACGTCCATATCCCCGAAGAAGTAGGCAGAGGCACAACCAGGGCACCTACGACAAGCCGAAGACACTAAGTCCCATAATGTGATAGGTGGCAAGCCTATCGCCAACCGGGCACATTTCTAATCCCGACCAACATTTTTTATTAGAAAATTGGAAAAATCCAATTTCCTTTATGTTGGTCGACCCGGGATTCGAACCCGAGGCCTCATGCAGTCAAGTCCAACACCCGGACCACTTGACCACAGAGGCGATTAAAGTGCGTATTAAGTGTACGAAATCTTCTGTCTATAAACAAAATGTCATAGAAACTGCTACGAACTTCGCCAAAGTAAAACCAAATAAAAAAAGCTGAGCTAAGCTAAGTAAGGAAATTCAAAGATAAAAAGAAAATTGTGTAACTTGAAAAACAGCGACTCATGCCTTAGTGTGGTCATAGAACTCTGAGATACAGGTACAGAGGAGGCACAAACATACAAATGTATCTACCATGTTACTTCAAATCGATATCCTTAAGCTTACCGTCTTATTAATATACATGGACTAACGTAGGAGTAAAACTAAGTTTGTATTATAGTCTGTACCATATTGTAATAAAGACTATGATAACAGGTTTAACCTTGGTGTACTTTACTCCGTGTTTATTAATAAGACGGTTAGTGTGCAGCAAAAGTGTTATAGAAAAAAAACAATGTCGGCGAGTATGAAACGAAAATAGTGGCGAAATTTGAGAGTCCAAAAAAATTTATTTGTGATAACACATTTACTTAACTTAGATATTGGGCTCAGTTGTATATTGCACAAAGTGGATCACATTTGGAAAATATATTTTATAGTACATGAAAATGTACTATGTGTAGAGTTTCGCAGCGACTCACCCGGATTGGTACCACCGCCTTATCTATTCCTGCCGCCATAACGTCATGACGTGTTCCGATTTGGAGGGTAAGGAAGCCTGTAAGCTTATTTTTGCTGGAGGCCTAACATCCCGGCCTCAGGTTAACAACTCATCATTACGACCTTTGGTGTCTCGAGGCGGCGTGAATTTCTAACCATCAGGAAATCCGTCTGCTTGTTTGCCTTCAAACATCATAAAAAAGTATATATTTACGCCCATATCCAGGAAGAGCTAGGCAGAGGCACAACCAGGACCCCCACAACTAGCCGAAGACATTATGTCTTACAATGTGATAGGTGCCAACCAGGCACATAACCAATCCCGGGTATCCTCATTTTGCTAGAAAATACATACACTTTTTTTTTTAATATCCTATCCGGGGATCGAACCCGGGATCTCAAGAAGTCAAGTCCGACACCTGACTGCTTGACCACAGAGGCGATTATTGAGATATAATGTTAAAACTGTAAGTGAATAATAACACAATAAATTTAAAACAGTGCTCCTGTCACGTTGACCGAACGTAGCTGGCATGCAATGGTGGTAATTCCACTGTTCACAAACTAAACTTATTTTAGATGCATGCTATCTTTCTCAAATGAAACAAAAACAGATGGACGTGTCTAACGTCAGATTAGTCCGAACATGTCAAATCGCGATCTTTTTAATCGACGTTTTCCGAGTAATAGTTTAAGCATTCGTAGAATTTAGAAATGACGTGCACGGTCTAATTTGACAGCGCTAAAAGTGTTTTGTCTCTTTCTATTTCTTTCGTTGAAAGAAGACAGCGATAACTAAAATTAGTTTAGTGAGTGCGCAACAAAATTACCACCATTGTCAGGTACTGAGGTGTGCATTTATTTGAGTGTTTCACAGTGATAAACATTAAAATCATTATCTCCCGCCCCTTAGTACTTCCAACTGCAAAAATAATTATCTTTTCATATTTTCAATTAAAGCTATATGGTGGTTTTACGACAAATGCATAAATAAAGAAGTGTCTAGTTTATTGTATTATGTACTTTTTTAACTCACAAAAAATCGCAATTCACACTGTTTTGTAACGGTCGATGCATCTGGCAATGCATCTACAGATCGGACGGTCTACATAAGAAGGTACAGCTTGGCAAAAAAGAACTTTGTGGTAGTGGCAGGCCTAAACAAATGTTTTGTTTTATTGGCAACAATAGTTTTCTGTCAATGATTAGTGCAAGAAAAGTCAGCCACTATTTTCTTTTTTTTTCAATAATTTTTAGAAGACTTGTTCACATATATTTGTTTGACACCTGGTGAGAAAAATAATGAAACTACTCGTAAAGTAGAGCTAGAAAAGTATATCACAATATGTTTTAAGTTGTTTGGCGGAAAGTGAGGGTTTACAAATCTTGTTTTGAACTTGACGATGTTTGTCGCCGAACTGTTAAAACGGCAGGCATTTGTTTGGAATAAATATTTTTCATGTGTTTTCGCTATTTTAGTGAGCCATGGAAATTACAATTTTATCCTATTGTCTATTAAAATTCGTAAAATGCGCTTTGGAGTTTATTTTTAACATAGGCTTACCATAAATACGAAGAGCCAAACCAGGACGCAAAATAGGAAGAGGCTCATTTGCGTATTACTTTTCGCTTAGTTGGTATCTTTCATAATATTTCAAAAGCAGTCAGAGTAATTCTGACTTATTATGTATTACAATTATTTTGAATATATTTTTTTAGAAATAATTAATTATGTAGTAAAATTAATATAAACAACTTTAAAATTTGTCCTTTTTTATTAGTCGCTTTCGCTTGCATTATATTTTTACTAGAGTGCGCTTTTCTTAGGATCTTTTTGTTGTGCTTAATTTTATTATAAAATTCACTGCATGACAATTTCATGTTTAGTTTGCAAATAAGGAAGGCTTCTACAACGCAATCTTCCATTCTCCTCCAATCTTCAGATCTTTCCTTTAAAGTGGAAAGATTTTCTGTGAAAAAATTCTTTTTATTACGCTGAAATACCACGTAGACACCAAGCAAATTCCACTTTTTTTTTAAATTTGGCAACTCAATATGCTGCTTGTGCTCAATAACTAGCTTCATTAGAATTTTTGAAGAAGCCTTTTGCCAATGAAACCTTATCAAATACCTCGTCAATCATTATTTGGGTTTTCGATTGCGGTCTTTGGATTTTAGTTACATTTTCTGCTACTTTTTCGATTTCCGTCCAGCTAATCTCATGTTTCAATCAAATCCACTCAAAATCTTTGGCTCTGTCGAAGTTCTTTTCCTACAATTCTAAATACGAAATGCAGCGCTCATAAAAAATGAGAAAATTATATCGTGCAACGTGTACGTGTACGGAATGTAAAGATTATTTTCTGGGGGTTCGGCATTTTTAAAAAACCGTGTTGTGGTAGATAAGCTTACAAGGGCAATTACGCTGGTCTTGTGTTTCAAGCACTTAAAATGGTCCTTAATGTTCGCTCATCCACTGTGTTCTATTGATACACACTGTTGTTACTTCACTATGTCGTTATGGCTGCAAAGTTTTTCCTGGATGACTATCTGTTTCTTAAACAGATAGTCATCCAGGATGACTTTCCTGATTCCTGGATGACTATCTGTTTCTTAAACAGATAGTCATCCAGGAAAAATCGTTCGATAAACATTTATTCCGACGTTCTCGATCGTTCGTCGTCGTGGACGTCGGGGGTAGCACGGGGAAAAGATCGTCGGTCGTTAGTAGTGTCTGGTGTTGGTGATCTTTAAGTTTGACCGGGACACTAATGCAGACCGGCCGGGACACCGGGACGGGGATCTCAAACCGGGACAATCCCGGTCAAACCGGGACGTATGGTAAGCCTATTTTTACATTTTGTTTGGTCACTCCGTATAGCATTTGAGTATAAGTAAGTAAATATTGGTGCAAAAATATGTAAGTATTTGTGTATAAGCTATACGTACGTTTTCAATTAACATTACATTTTATTTTGTATTAATAATTTGATTTATAGTTTTAGTATTTCCTCAGAATTTGGTCCGGACCCCCGTGTTGGTCCGGGCTCCTTTGTAGAATAGACCATCTGCCTTCCTGTGCCAGGCAGCTCGTAAAAGGCGAGCATAGACTCACCCGGATTGGTACCACCGCCTTACTTATTCCTGCCGCCATAACGCCATGACGAGTTCCGGTTCGGAGGGTAAGGTAGCCGGTAAACTTACATTTGCTTGAGGCCTAACATCCCGGCCTCTGGTTGGCAACGCACCATTACCACCTTTGGTGTCTCTAAGCGGCGGGAATTTCTTACCATCAGGAAATCCATCTGCTTGTTTGCCTTCCAATGTCATAAAAAAAATATTACACTACCCTATTAAAGAGCTGCCGGGGACTTCTTCAACACCTTGTTAAGGATAATTTTTATTCTTACACATATTTTTGTTCGTTAAGGAAACATCATAGGTACCAATTGTATTGTATGTTGCTAGTTGAAATGCTAAAAATTAGCCATGTTCGCATTCTCAATAAATAATAATAATATCACCAACACCCAAAGTGCGCACATGTATATCCTTTCAAATTTAAACGCGCAATTAAACTTATATGCAGACTTCAGCAATTAATCTAAATTGCTATTTAAAATTGCATTAGT
Organism: Calephelis nemesis; assembly: GCA_002245505.1. Lineage (NCBI taxonomy): Eukaryota > Metazoa > Arthropoda > Insecta > Lepidoptera > Riodinidae > Calephelis > Calephelis nemesis. Next base: position 401,514 of record NJDD01002023.1, on the reverse strand, counting down.
TTAAAAACCCTTTTTTCAAATTCCTTTTTAATTTGAAAATTTAAATTCGAAAAAATCTGTCCTTTACGTTTTATGCAGTACAATTTTTCTAGAGTTTTAAGTAATTTTAATTTAATCACCAGGAATGCTTCGAGGTGGTTTATTTGAATAATTATTTGTTAGTTATATGGTATTTTTAAGGTAGGTTTGAATAACAACTTCAAAGTAAGCAAATTACTCCTGTATCAACTATACAAAAAAAAAAATTTAATTTTGTATTTACCAAAATTGGCGACTAGCGGATGAAATATGAACAGCATGGTAAAGCTGCATAGGTAAGACCATGCAACGAGCAGCATTGAAGCGAATCCTTTTACCTAAAAAAAACAATTAATGCGTTATTTGAATAAAGCTTTAAATACTTACAGACACTATAAATTTATGTCAAAAGTGGATTTAGCGGAGAGCTTCATAGATCAGGGTCAATGACTTTTAAATACTTTAAACTAAAGTCGTCGCCTCTGTGGTCTAGCGGTTCAGTTGTTGGACTTGAGTTGACTGCATGAGGTCCCGGGTTCGAATCCCGGGTCGGGCAACAAAAAGGAAATTGGATATTTCCAATTTTCTAACAAAAAAAATGTTACTCGGGATTGGAAATGTGTGTTGGCGATAGGCTTGCCACCTATCACATTGTGGGACTAATTACTATTTTTCTTTATTCATTAAGGCTTTGGTCACCTATGTGGTATACTATGTTGGTACAACTAAAATACTGTGTAACCATTTATTGTATGCATGATTACAATTTCCGTACTTAACCACAGTAC
>NJDD01002023.1:382980-400090 GCA_002245505.1 Calephelis nemesis | reverse complement strand
AGTGCGCAAATGTCTATCCTTTCAAATTTAAACGCGCAATTAAACTTATATGTAGACTTCAGCAATTTATCTAAATTGCTATATAAAATTGCATTAGTTTAAAAAATCCTTTTTTTTAAATTCTTTTTTAATTCGAAAAAATCTGTCTTTTACGTTTTATGCAGTACAATTTTCTAGAGTTTTATGTAATTTTAATTTTGTATTTACCAAAATTGGCGACTAGCGGATGAAATATGAACAGCATGGTAAAGCTGCATAGGTAAGACCATGCAACGAGCAGCATTGAAGCGAATCCTTTTACCTAAAAAAAACCAATTAACGCGTTATTTGAATAAAGCTTTAAATACTTAGAGACACTATAAATTTATGTCAAAAGTGGACTTAGCGGAGAGTTTCATAGATCAGGGTCAATGACTTTTAAATACTTTAAACTAAAGTCGTCGCCTCTGTGGTCTAGCGGTTCAGTTGTTGGACTTGAGTCGACTGCATGAGGTCCCGGGTTCGAATCCCGGGTCGGGCAACAAAAAGGAAATTGGATTCTTCCAATTTTCTAACAAAAAAAAATGTTACTCGGGATTGGAAATGTGCCCGGTTGGCAAAAGGCTTGCCACCTATCACATTGTGGGACTTAGTATCTTCAGCTAGTCGTGGGTTGTGCGTCTGCCTACCTTTTCGGGGATATAGGCGTGAAGATACTACTTTTTTTTTAAAACTAAAGTATTTTTCTTTATTCATTAAGGCTTTGGTCACCTATGTGGTATAATATGTTGGTACAACTAAATATTGTGTAACCATTTATTTAGGCATGATTACAATTTCCATACTTAACCGCAGTAGTTTAAATTCAGTTTCCACACAGCCCAGCTGTGTTTCAATACAGCTGGGTGTCACAAAATTATGAAAATTTATAATTAAACTTTTAACTTTGAACTTACCTCTGGCAGGAAAGTTTCAGCGACTATAACAAAAGGGACAACACCAGCTCCTAAACAATAAGATAAACAGTAAAATAACATCATCACAACGGTGAGCCAATGGGGTCCCCACTGCATCTGTATCTGTGTACCCAGGAGCATGCAGAATACACCTGTAGCTAACGAAGAGTTTATCATGAGGCACTGGAAAATGAAGAAAAAAAAATTATTTACACTGCATGTTTGAAGTGAAAACTTCTTTAGCGGAGTTGCGCACTTTTTTGGAATTTGTAAAAACTTCTAAACTCGCGTCAGGACACGTGACCTGATCGATAATTTGTAAGACGGTGCAGGGCGCTTGCGCGAATATTCGTGTTATGTTTGTGTACGATAGCGCAATAAATGAATATTGTATTCTACCACATAAATGATAGTACTTTCATACTGATAATTAAAGCAATTCCGGCAAAAATTCCCTAACCATTCCAAAATATCAAAAATGCACAACGTTAATATTCAAGTTTTCACTTCTGCCGGCACTCCCGGAGTGCAAGCCGTCGTTTTTTTAACAAGAAATTTGGTTTTTTAACCATACTAATTACGTCACAAAAGAAATCAAATATGTTGACGATAAGTTACCAACGGACTTTGTGGGTGCTTTTGAGTTGGTAAGCATAACGCTGGTACCAACCTGTAGGGTTACTTTTGAATATCGAATTCATGCAAATTGGAAATTTGAATCGAATATTATGTCATTTTTTTATGACATTGGAAGGCAAACAAGCAGACGGATTATCTGATGATATGAAATTCACGCCGCCATGAGACGCCAAATGTGGTGCGTTGCCAACCTGAGGCCATGATGTTACATAATAGGTCAGACGGTGGTACCAATCCGGGCGAGTCTCTGCTAAATTCTACCACCTAGTCAGATGCCACGGTGTTAGTGACGGTGAGCCTTTGCTCGCTTTTTACGAGCTGCCTGGCAAGGAAGGCAGATGGTCTATTCTACAAAGGAGCCCGGACCAAAACGGGGGAACTTTCACTACTTTTGAACACAGTAAGAGCGGATGATTAACATTTAGTAATAACAAAATATCAATGAGTCCAATAAAATATTTCATTGTTTATTATTAACTAGCTGTTCCCGCGAACTTCGTTCCGCCCGTTCAGTTTGTATGGGAAAAATTAAAATGTCGTTTTTCCCAGTTTCCTCACAATTGAACAGGATAAAAAGTATCCTATGTCCTTCTCCCGGTTTTAAGTTACCTCCCTACCAATTTTCAGCCTAATCGGTGTAGCCGTTCTTGAGTTATAAATAGTGTAAATAACACCACTCTCTTTTATATATGTAGATTATTATACTTTAATAATTCACTAGCATTGCGTTCAAGAGTACTGAAAGTGACAGATCCGATTCCAGTTTCCAATATTGCATTAATCGAGATTCAAGAGTAACCTTACTGATCTATTCCTTATTGAGCTGTGCCATCTAGTCTAAGTTAATGCACTAGCATTTAAATAAATCAGCAAGATTAACAGATTATACAACTATCGAGACAATTGACTTAAAATGACTCCATCCGTTATTGTAAGTCAATCGCAGTATTGTCAGGGCAGCGTAACTTTGTCGTTATAAATAATATTTATAAACATAATAATTTTAAAAATTTAAATAAACCAACAACAAAACCTATTCATAATTTGTAATTAAGAACCATTTCGAATACGAGAGCAAAAAACCGCATCGAAATACGTCCATTCGTTTAGTTTAGGAGATATGCTGATATGATATGACACACACACAAGTCAAACTTTTCTGTGGTTATTGTGGTTTTATTGATAAATAAGAGCCAACGAATACAGAAATAAAAATTACCCGTCTTCCCACTGTATCCACTAAATACGCGCCAACTAAACCAGAAATGATGGCGGTTAACCCAAACAGTATACACGGCATTATAGACGAGACTTTTGGCATGGCTTCTTCGAATAGTGGACTTGCATAAGCTTCTACTGTTATCAAGCCCTGGAAGATGGCGGCCGTAAACAGTACTGTAGAGAGGAATAGAGCTTGACGAGATGATTTGGATTTTTCTGAAAAAATATGTGAAAATTACGATATGATTATGAATATAGTTTTATGCATTATATTTCATTTTCGTGTAATGAGAGCACCACTGTGCAAAATGTCTTTGATTATATATCCATAACATAAGGTTGTTTAGATAAGGTTTAGGGTTGGTAGGTTAAGGTAAGATATAGCTTTTTTGGTGATCAGGCCGCCTTTGTGTATCACTTAGTTTTTTAAGTTTTGTGTCTAGTGTATTTATTGAAGTGTAACCTTTTTTAGCGCCTTTGCGCACTTTTTTTGGAATGGGTAAAAACTTCTAAACTCTCGTCAGGACGTCTTGTCAGAATAAGGCGGCGCATAGCGCTTGTGGGAGTGTTCGTGTTGTCATGTTTGTGTACGATAGCGTAATAAATGAATATTGCATTCTACCACATAAATGATAGTACTTTCATACGGACAATTAAATCAATTCGTGCAATATTATTCCCTTACCATTCCAAAATATCAAAAATGCAAAACGTTAATGTTCAAGTTTTCACTTCTGCCGGCATCCCCGAAATGCAACACGTCGTTTATGTATTTTGGTTCACCTTACCTACCTGCCCGATTTTGTTACAAGCTGTTTAGTAAAACTGGTGTACATTGAGGTCGGAAAACAGTCAGACAGACACAAAATCTTAAAAGTGTGAGCCATTACTAAACGCCTTACCTACCTGTCCGATTTTGTTACAAGCTGTTTAGTAAATCTGGCGTAAATTGAGGTCGGAAAACAGTCAGACAGACAAAAAATCGTAAAAGTGTGACCTAAAAGAACATAACATATAGGCGCAATGAAGACAATGTACTGAAAGACAGCTCACGTTGACTTGTAACTGAAGTTCCACGACATGGAAACGATACGAAAATGGGGTAAATATATCTAACATTTTTGGTACGCCTCCTGAATCTACGTAAATATTAAGTCAGTAACTTCGTTTTCTATATTTGTAGGCGATGTATGCAAGTATTGGCTGATTTGATGTTTTTTTCTAAAACTTACTTAAAAACATCCACGTCGAAAGCTTATGAGTAGTCTGAAACTCTGGATTTAGTCTTTCTTCTTCTGGTGTCTTTTCTGAAATTTTAATGGGTTTTCCATTAACTTTTAAACTTTCTTTTGCAATCGATTAATACTTGATGAAATTGCAAAATATTTATATCAATTCATTAGAGATATACAAAAAATACAAACATATGAACAGAACTAAAAAATACGGACGTACATTTTAATAACAGATTAAAAAAAAATACTAAACTCACCATCCAAAACGGGATGAATAATACGTTTAATACTTTCTATTTCATTCTGTACCTCCTCTGAGTTTGGTAGAGCTCCTCTATAAAATGCTAGAGATTTTTCTGCTTCCTGAAAATACATTGGGCATGATCATCATATCATGTGTGGTAGTGTGGCTTAGTAGGTTACGTGATGGGCAGAGAGCATCGAGTACCAAATGTCACGATCCTTTCAGATCTGCCCAGCTTCTATCACATTTATTATCCGTGTCATGACATTGCTTTTCAAAAAAATAAGCTGGTTTTCTAGACTCTTGACACTACCATCGGATGAAACCTGAGTGATTTGACAATTTGAATTTATTAATTACAGCGAAACTAAATTTTATTAAATGGCGTAACTTTGATGTTTCGTGTTTCTGATTTAGAATTTAACATCCTAATCAACTATTACAATAACAAAAAAGACGTGTGGCACTCTGAGACTGCCGCGGTAAAGCTATTGCATAAGCAGGCATGTGTTACTAGATTGCGGGGTGAAGAGGGAATTACACATGCGCAGTAGCGCTGATACACCCAATGCCACCTAGAGGCGAGTTGCTAGACTAAAGAGACAAGCGTGATCAAAAAGTCATTAAAAGTTCTACTATTCATCGATAGATGGCAAAACTATAAAGTATCACCTCTGTGCCGGTCGAAGTGGGCAGTGTTAGGTTATTTTCGTTACGGAATTTCTGGATTCGGTCTCCACGCTCAAGGCCCGCTATAGAAGCTATGTAATAGATTAAAAATGTAATTGTGAGATTTCGTTTTCGTTGCTCACAGATCAGAAACTGAGTGCGGAATGACGTTTTACAAAGTTAAGGTTTAGGCTTCTGAACAGGTATAATTAGTATTTGATAATGTTTATCAATAACTTTATCAAGTGCATATCGATGGCTATGACATGCAACACAAGCTAAATCTAATAAATCAAAAAGATTAAAATTAAATTAGAATTTTGGGCTCGGGATTAATTATAAATATTGAATTAAAATGTCAATGAACAAGGGGAAATAAAGATAAATTTATATTTTTGCTACTTTTCGTTATAATTTTATAAATCAAAAAAGAACGGGCTCCTCTATCCAAACCAAATGTTTAAGCTTTGTTTGGACTATTTAGTAGATGGTTTATGTGAAGTTTGCATAAAGTCGGTCAAGCAATTCTTCATTTATCTCATTTTTTGTAACAAATGAATTCAATAAATGGCGGATAATTTTATGAATGGGTATTTTTCAGTCAAATTTCCTTTTTTCAGACGGGTATTGTGCTGTCATATTGAAACTTTTTCAGTTGTTTTTTTTTATGTTTTGTTGTGTTAGGTCACATTCATTTTTTTTGGACGTGCTTCGATTAAAGCAGCTTACACGTAGCGAAGCACATACTGGGCCGCTGGTAGTTTTATAAAAATAAATACAATGTGTCAGCGATACCCACATGACTTCATCTTCAAAAAAGAAGATAACAAGAATGTATAAAGAGATCTAGATTTGTAGTTAAGGGTCGTCAGTTAGTATCAAACAAGCGTCAACTACGTCGTTGCTTTTACAACGCTATGAGCTTAAAGTCTATCTTAGTTTACTAGTTGCTACAGCAATTAACTTGATGTAATGAGATTGTAAAGATAAAAATGCTGATATCAGCATAATGAATCTTAGAGCGTCCATGACAATCGCACTAAATTATACGGTTAGTCATTTTTAAACCTCCGACGGCAAAACAGCAGTTTTTAAGTATTAAGTGCCTCTGTGTGTATGTTTCTATCTATAGTATGATTACTCCTAAACCATGGACCGAAACGCTTGTTTCGCAAGTTTTTGCTTGAAGGTTGAACTAATTGAGATGGTTCTTAGGTTAGGATAAGTTTTAAGGGTATTATTGAAAATTTTTAATTTCATGATTGAATACAATATGTAGATTCATCAAATTTAATTCATATTCTTTTTCGACTTCTCTTTTTTCGATAAACTGTTGCTTGTGGATTGACACGAGTTTAGATCATTTAGCTCTTTTAATATTAATTTAGTACTTACTCGATTAATTTTAGAAACATTCTCCATTTTTTTTAATTTTAGTAATATTTATCTTTACTGTAACAGTAACTTGCAGCTTGTTTAATGAGTTACAAAAATAGTTATCCTGATCTGGTAGTAACTATTCGTCAATTATTCACATTCAGAACTATTTTCATACATGGTCTGGATAATATTAAATTTCTTCTTGTATATATACAAGTCTTTCTAAGTATTTGTTTCGTTGACCCATTGATTGAACATTGAGAGTTGCTTTCGGCCAATGTTAATAATATTTCTCTAAAGATGGATTTCAAGCAATCTAGATAGCTGCGTATCCGCCAGCCTATCCTATACCCAATTGCCATATATATCCTGTCCACAGATATGTTATTGGCAAGCGATAACATAAAAATAGATCAAAATATCAATCTTGGACAGCAAGTTTTGGATTAGGATTGATTATTAACATTGGCCGTATATCGCGATCGCTAGCTCAGGGAAACGTCGGTTATAACAAATTTATATTTTGTTTAAGACAAGCAAAAGTAAGAAAATCTGTTACATTCAAGTCTATAGTTATCCATTATTTTTAATATTGACGTCCAACAAATGATGTGATGAAGGTTTTTGTTCCTTTATTTTTAGTAACAAGTACCTATAAAATACTTATGTACGGATAGGTAAAATACAAATGTAATTGACATCAAAAGACGCTATGTAATAGGTATCAACCATAACCGTTTTATGAATTTCTTCGAATGTATACATTCAGAAATATAAGCGACCATACCAATACAGCAAAAATTTCATACCTATTTGCGAATTCCGAGAAAAAAGGCGTAATAACCGCATACTGTAAATTTACAGCAAAAAAACTTAGTGATGAATTCGTAATGGATACATTTTATGAGTAAATTAAATCTGTTTGGGAAAAAGTGATAAAAACGCTTATCATTTTAAAAATACAAAAAGGATTTGTACGGTTTACAGTACTATATTACTTTTTCTGATTTTTAGTATTCTCTGAATAAATCTGTGTACCTACTTTTTCTACTTAACTTTCAAAATAATATCTAAATAAAGCGATATGTCGCTATATGATAGCGTGATACTCGTAAGATGAAACCACAGATACTACTTTTTTTCCTAAAGGAACAGTGTTAATAGTAATTTTTGAAGAAATGTCGAATGATATTCTGAAGGAAAAGTGTTTTAAATTTTCTTCTTTAAGAATGTTAGGAATTAGATGCTTTTCGTTAAAGACGTAAGGTAAAAAAACTCACCTTTTGCGCATTAATTTTCATCAAGTAGACTGGTGACTCCTTCACCAATATCATCATCAACACACCAAGCACAGATAGAGATAAAATGACATAATTCATTGCATCATAATGTAAGAATGCCCCAAGAATGTAGGATAAAAGAGATCCCATTGAAAAAAGGTCATAGATAGCGACGTCATGGAGCCTCTGATGGATTCTTGGCAGATTTCTCCAACGTAAACTGATGCAATAATGTGCGCAGAGCCATTCAGTCCCGTAATAAATATGGCAGTTAGGATGATAGATACTTTTTTGCAAGTTACCACTAAGGTCCAGGCAATCTGAAAATAGTCAAATGTTAAGTGAAAGATTTAGCGTTGAAACATTTAGTTAGAGCCCAAGAAAAAAAGAAAGGGCACCGGCACTGTAAAAAACTAATTTAAAGACTAAGGTTTTCACGTCTGTCTGCTGTCGACATCAGAGTTATGATTTGTAACTGAGATATTATATATCTTAACAAAGTCAAAGAGTAATTTGTTTGCTTTGAAAAAAATATAATTTTGAAAAAAATATAAAATTCATATCGCCTTTAGATACTAAGTACATTATATCGGTAATATCGGTGCTATGTGGTTTTAGGATCCACGTTAAGGACCTTGTGTAAGTCAGATTACTGTTTCCCCTAAACTCAAAATAGAAATACGAAGAAGCAAGTTACAGTAGTACTATTTAAATTATGTACTTCGGCTATATTCGTCAAGTTTCGAAAATCCGAATGTATTTTAAAGATTTAGAGAGTTGTTGTTACACATAATTAATCATTTCGCTTAAATTAAGATGAGGTCAGCCAATTTAAAAATAAAAGTATAAAGAGTAAAAAGATCAAAAAATGTAAAGCCGAAGCGCATAATTTAAATAGTAGTACTGTACTACTTTCTTGCGATATACAAAGTACGGTAGTAAAATTAAGTACAAATCCGGACTTAAATAACTAAATTGTAGGTCTATAAAGTTAAATTCATACTGTTATTTTTAACAAAAAAAACTTACAACTTGGATTGAGGAAAAAACTGTAAAAGTATGCTTTCGTCCAAGTTTATCCAATAAAAAACCTGTAAACGGCGTAACCAGGAACGAAATGATGGATGGTAGGCTTCCAAGCAGAGATAGTTCCACGCTTGTCATTGGTCGGTCCAAGGTTGTTGCGTTTGAAGAAAACAGAGTGAGCGTGGAAGACGGCCATGCATACATGATGCCAATAGTAAAAAAAATATATGAAACTGTAAGCGATCATCATCATATTTTATCAATTAGCTGCTGGATATGGTTTTTATGTGTATTCAAGTTAGTCCATATTGATACCTTGACATAAAGCTTCATTATAAAGTTGAACCTGGTTACTACGAAAGTTGATGAAATTACATTTAATAATTTTAAAGTTTGTCCAAAAATACATTGGAATTTTTAAAAGTCTTTGTATAATTTCAAATGAGTTTGAAAATGCACAGATAAGGAGAAGAAGTGTAGAAACATAACAATTTGCAAAGATATATACCTTTGCAACCCCAAATGACTGTGGAAGGAAATTGCCCAGTTCTCAGTGGTTTGAGATGATCTAAGTTTAATGCAGTCAAAAGAATGGCCCAGCTTCTTTAGGACGCTTCCAGGTGAAATCAATACTCCAAATAGCTGATATAAACAATATTATCAAATATTTGAAATAATAATAATATGCCCATGTTATTCAATAATACATTATTTATGATAAGAATTTTATTAATAATAATAAAATTGTTGTCCATAAAAGTTATTACTAAACACAAACATAAAGATAATACAGTACAACAATTTAATACAATTTTACATTAGAGGACATTAAAAATCATTTATTCATACATGAATATGCAAATGTTTGATTTACGTGGTGGTGAATGATAAGTTGTTATATTTGTGTTTTAAGGCTCTTTATAACTTCCGCTTACATTTGACTAAAACTTTTGGTTTAGCTGGATATTCAAAATAATAATCTTATCAGTAGTTTACGATAGTGGTTTTGATTTTTGTAATTGTTTATCACAATATGATTACATCGGTACCAGTACCGATTCCAGATCGTGAGGAAAGTTTACTTGGATTATTCAAATTCCGTAATTTTCTCGAAAAAAACATAAATGGTTAAGTTAAAGAATAAGGGCAAGCTAATCTGAAAAATTCGTTCACAATTGTTTGTTAAGCTTATACCGATAAAATCTTGCAAAAAAAATATGTTCAACTATATCATAGGTTATATTGTGTTATGCTCGGCAGAGCAGAGGCAGAGAGAGAGAGTAAGTAAATCTGAATAAGTGTAAAAGTGCAACAAATCAGTGACTGTTGTAGAATACCTACTAGTATGAAAACATTACGGCAGTTTACTATATTAAACGCTAATAAAAATAAATTAAATGCATGTAAGATAAAATACAAAATGGGAATAATTAGTTTTCCTCTTATATACGAGTGTTACCTTGTAATTAAAATACACAAGTGTCATTGACGTGATCGTAATACCTTATTAAAATTTATGTTATTAATATTAAGCATAAACCTAACAAAAATAAAGTTCTTTAAAGTAACATATAACTACTGTTTTAAATGTAAATACTTTTTAACCGACTCCCAAAAACGTCAAGGTTTTCAAATCGACTGTATGTTTTTTTGATATCATAATATTACTACGTGAATCAAAGACTTTGGACCCCTTTTCACGAAAGTTGTGCTAACGGAGCATTTTGCATCACGTATTAATATATAGATTAGCAACCTCAAGATCTGTTGCTTTTTCGGTTGCTAATAGGAGCACTCTAAACCAAAAGTTGAGAAACAATAATAATTACGTGCAGTAAAACTGCAAAAACTAAATCCAACTATGTATTTCATTGGGTACCACGTCACAATTTGATTACGTTTTGTTTTTTCGAAAGACACCATGATAAAATTAATATAGGGCCACCTCGGAATCATGACCTATCTTTTTCAAAAAGAAACATCAAAATCAGTTGTCTATTAACGGAGTAATTAAAAATAACACAGTGGAACTATGAACCTCTTCCATTTTTTTAGTGTCAGTTAAAAATAGGAACAGAGAGATAAGAAAACCAGCAAAGCTGATTGATGCTCTCGAACATTGTAAAAGATTGAAATGGAAGTAGGTCGGCTATATTGTAAATATTAGAGGGTAGATGATATATAACTTAGAGTTATAGCTATAGCTATAGAGAAGAGGCCAAAGAGTTAGACTGACAGATAGATAGCTCTTCTAAATTTTAAATAAAAATATAATTAACATTCAATGTCAAATTGGAAAAGCGGAAGATAGCAATGGGGAAAAATATAGGAAGCATACAGTTTTGGAAGAGGGCCTTGAAAAAATGTATAATTTTTTTTTATTGAAGTTGAATTTGTAAAAAAATATTCCTAAATTACTACAAAAATATTATTAAACTAGCTGCCCCGGCGAACTTCGTTCCACCCGTTCATTTCGTATGGGAAAAAGTAAAATGTTGTTTTTCTTAGTTTTCTCGCAAGTTTTTTCCTTTTTTCTTATCTTTTAAACCTTCCCTGGTCTTGAACAAATAATTCAAAACCAAAATTAGTGAAATCGGTTTAGCTGTTATCGAGTTTTAGCGAGACTAACGAACAGAAATTGATTTTTATATATATAGATAGATAAATTTGTTGTTAAGTGAATAATATCATATGTTATTATTCTTTGTTAGTATCATATCTTACTTTCTAGGTTTACATCATCAATGAAATAAAAATATAATGAAAATATAATCATATTATAGAGTTCCAAAATCACTCATTTCACCTAACTTCAAAATTGATGTGATCATTTCAAATAACCACGTTTATAAGGTCCCAAATACGCCATTTTTTTTTGGATTTAAAATGTTTTTTTTCTTCATTTTGATTAAATGACGCAAAGTGCAAGTTTTAATCGAAAGTTCTCTACCTTTTCCAACACATTCTATCACAATTTCTATACCTAGAACAAATTACACAAAATTTGACCAAAATGTAGCTGAAACAGTTTTGGATATACGAGTATGAATATATTCTTATTTCGATTTATAAAAATACGTGTTTCAATACTACTTATTAACCTTCAGAAGAAAACCTAACCTTCAACATGACCCAGAAACTTAGCATTCGTCATCAAGGTTGATAGTTTTATCATGCGTATGCATTGGAAAAAACGTAAAAACTAAAAATAATTTATAGCGATTATTTATAACAAATTATTCTAATCAGTATAGTAAAACAAATTATGAATGGAAGTGAATATGTAACTTTGTTCGTTATAGTTGCTACACTAAATGTACAAGGATAGTAGATTTTTCTTATTTTTTTCAGAAAAGGCGATGTTTCAAAATTCAAAACATTTTGGTAAAAGACAAGCCAAGTCTATCATTAGGAATGATTTATATCTTTGCCCAATTTACTGACAAAAAGATTGAGATATATTAGAAGTTTAATTACTTGAGGCAATTCTTACGAATACGAAAAAGTCTTACGAATTTTCGATCTGACGATCTGATGCGAGTTTAGAAGTTTTTACCCATTCCAAAAAAAGGTCCGCAACGACGCTAAAGAAGTTTCAATTTAAAAAATCAAGCCATATTACATGCGAACCCTTGATTGGATTTAATTTCGATCAGCCAAAGCTGACTTGAAGAATAATTTAGGAGTATGAGTAAAACTGCAATAACTTATGAAAAAATTATTTATTGGCTCTTTTCGAAAGTAGAGTCTGTATTACTTCAACTTTTAGTCCTTTTGTTTCTGGCAAAAAGAAAATACAATAAATTGCTGACAAGAAGCACGCTGCAGCGAATATGTAGAAAATCAGCCATAATCCTGTTTGAAAGATAATAATGGTTAGAAATACTGAGATTTAGATGTATGTACCTCGTACGATGAAAAATTAGGAAATGGAGAAATAAAGGATGAAAGATGGATAAATATTAATCAATCACGCCAGAGGGTTACTCTCGAACCTCGATTTCTTGAAAATTGGAAGTTGAAATCAGATATGGTAATTTTGGTACTCTTGAGTACAATACTGCGAAGTGTTAACATTTAGGTAATAAATACGCAATAAACAGTTTTATCGGATTCGTTAAATTTTCTTTTGAACTACTAAAATGACATATCCGATTCCAAATTCCAATTTGCATAAAATCGAGATTCAGGAGTAGCCCTACTGATAAATTGGACGGCAGTGATTGAAACATGGTTCATGTATACATCTAAGATATTGATAAGAGGCAGTTTCCTAGATGGTATTATACCGTATACACCTTGTACTTTTAATTCGTTTTAATATATTAGTGTTTTAATATTTTTTTTGAGTTTTGGTGTCCCTGCATCTATTAGCTTAAATTTTACGTAAATATACTTTTACATTTAGAAAGTTTATAGCTGTCACTAGCGGCTTCGAGAAATGTACTTTAATATTCCATATACAACTTTTAGCCTATGTGTTATTCTGATGTATAAACTTTATTTCCGTAAAGTTTCATCTAAATCTGTTCGTATTTTGCGCGAAAGAGTAACAAACATCCATCCACTCTTACAAACTTACGCATCACTACATAGTATAAAATAAAGTCGGTTCCTCTGTCCCTATGTCCCTTTTGTATGCTTAAATCTTTAAAACTACGCAACGGATTTTCATGCAGTTTTTTAACAGATAAAGTGATTGAATAGAAAGGTTTATAATTATGTATTTTTTATATCCGTGCGAAGCCGGGCCGGGTCGCTAGTTTATATTATTAATAGGGTGTACACATTCGTCGTGTTTTCTTTAAATTTCAATTATTTTTTGTTACATCGTTTATGGCAAGACTATATAAATAATATATAAAAGAATATATAAATGTTGGGGTACTCGTATTTCATTTAGTTTCTTCATATGACGTTAGAATAATTACATTATTCTATATGCATTTCTGCCAGGCAGCTCGTAAAAGGCGAGCTCATGTTTACCGTCACTTCTGACTAGGTGGTAGAGTCTCGCAGCGACTCGTCCAGATAACTACCACCGCCATACCTTCCTACCACCTAAACTTCAGCACTTGCCATCGACTCGTCCCGGTTAGGAGGATAAGGAAGCCGATACACTTACTTCTGCTAAAAGAATAACATCTCGGCCATAGGTTAGCAACACACCATTACAATCTTTGGTGTCTGGTTAACTAAACACTGTCTAAATTGATATCCAACAAAGAACATGCTATCCGTGGATAATATTGCAGCACGTTATTAGAGTCCAAAAGTCAGTGTTTTGTAAAATTTATGGTAAACTAATGTTTATTTTTTTTGGAGTAAGGAGGCTAGCTTTTGCGTTTTGTGTACTCAGGTGCGCAATACAACCGTTTTTTTTTGGTATTAATTTTTTTTATCAACCTCCGACGGAAATAGAGAAGTGTCATAAGTTTGACATGACTTTGTGTGTCTGTTTGTGTTATCGTAACTTACGGATGAATGGACCGATTTCGATGCGGTTATCTTTGTTTAAAAGCTTGACTGTGATAAAGATAATTCATAACTATATTAGCTAAATTAGATATAGGTTTTATCGGTGGTACATTAAAAAGTTTTAATTTTAGGATTATACTTACCAAAATTGGAGACGATAGGATTAAATATGAACAGTATGGTAAAGTTGCATACGAAAGACCATTCGACGACCAGCATGGAGGCGAATCCTTTTATCTAAAATAAAAACCAAGTTACATGTAATGTTAATGAAAAAACTTATAAATATATATAGACAATACATAGCTCAAACCAAAAGAAAAAATATCTCAAAAGTAGGTTACAAAGTAGGTTATAAGGGCTAAAGACATGTCCCTTTCAGATTCATAAGGATCAAGCACTTTTTCAATAGTGATACTATTAAAACCTTAATGTTGGGTAAGAAATGTAAGTTCAATGTCATCTATCTAAAAAGATGTTAGTAAAGACTTAGACTATATTGGTGCAAAGGCTTAGCGTGGTACAGGCAGAAGGGGACACCTGTCCTTTTTTAGAAGAGGGTTTATTTAACATTTTAATTAAAAAAATGACGGGTTGCACACCAGGAGTGCCGGCAGAAGTGAAAACTTGAATATTAACGTTGTGCATTTTCGATATTTTGGAATGGTTAGGGAATAATTTTCACGAAATATTTTAATTATCAGTATGAAAGTACTATCATTTATGTGTAGAATACAATATTCATTTATTGAGCTATCGTACACAAACATGACAACACGAACATTCGTGAAAGCGCCCTGCGCCGTCTTACGAATCAGGTCACATTTCCTGACGCGAGTTTAGAAGTTTTTAGCTATTCCAAAAAAAGTGCACAAAGCCGCTAAATAAGTTTTCACTTCAAAAATAAATGTGTAAGAAAAATATGTAAAATTAATAAAGAAGTTTTAAAAATATTTTGTGAAAAACCGCGTAGCATTTTCGTCTAGTACCTAAAGTTATTTCTGGTTAGTATGTTTTATTAAAAATCATTATCACGTCTCTTCTAGGTCTTGTGTGACATAAAATGTGATAAAAGCCATGATTAAAGAAGTCCTCCTTTGTAAAGAATCCTGGCTACGCTTTTATATTGGTGTGATTAACAGCTTTCAAATTCTTACCTCTGGTAAAAAAGTTTCACCGATTATAGCGTAGGGGACAATTCCAGCTCCTAAACAATAACCTACACAGTAAAGTAGCATCATCACAACGGTTAACTAATGGGGTCCCCACTGGATCTGTATCTGTGTACCCAGAAGAATGCACAACACACCTGTGACCAGTGATGCATAGATCATAAGGAACTGAAAAATTAATAAATTACCTTAAAAAATGCATTGTGGTAACTTTTGATCAACTGGAAAGAAAATAAGTTGTCAATTAATTGAATGTACATATTTTTGAAGTGAAAACTTCTTTAACGGCGTTGCGCACTTTTTTGGAACAGGTAAAAACTTTTAAACTCGCGTCAGGACCCGTAATCTGTTCGAAAATTCGTAAGACGGCGCAGAGCGCTTGCACGAATGTTCGTGTTGTCATGTTTGTATACTATAGCGCAATAAATGAATGTTGTAGTCTACCACATAAATGATAGTACTTTTATACTGATAATTAACAATTCGTGCAAAAATATTCCCTAACCATTCCAAAATATCAAAAATGCACAAGTTAATATAAAAGTTTTCACTTTTGCCGGCACTCCCATAGTGGTACGTCGTTTTTTTAAATGTGTTGTCTATTTGTTACGCGATAAATCGTCACACAAACGTACAGATTTCCATGGTTCTTTATACAATTGCGTCAAGGTACATGAAAATGTATGCATTATACTATTAATTTTATAAATGCGAAAGTTTGTCTTAAGCAGACACGCTTTGATACTTCTTCACATAAAATTGCGGAACCGATTTTTATAAAATTTGGTACACACAGAGAGGGAAACTCGGAATAGGATAACTTTTATCCCAAAGTAATGTTCCTGTACGCCACGCCACGGGCAACAGCTAGTTAAGTATAACTCAATAACCCCTTGTCAGTAATTACTAAAATGTCTGCTGAACTATCTAAAAATAATTGGCTATTTTAGCAAAAAAGAATTATAAAATCAGGGGGATTACCATAAGCTCTTAAAACAATGTTATTTCAATAATACTAAATGTCATCGGAGAAAGACAACCTTATGCGTATGCCATAAAGTTGCTTATAAAACCGAACATTTACCAAGATGGAAATAATACTGCTATAAGCGTTCATGGTAGGGCCCCTGGACACATTTTGTCCAAATCGATACCGTTTAAGAGCCTACAAGAAAAGAGCGTATTTATTGCTGAAAATGCGGCAACGTATATATTGTTGCAGACCGTGCTTGCTTTTTGCTGGCTAGTTTACTTCTTCTACCGGCTACCCCACCAGTAGCAGCAGGACCAGATAAGGCGGTAAATCCTTACCCGGGCAAGTTGCTGCACAGCACTCTTACACCAGCGGCCTTGTTGGTAATGACCTATTTGACCTACGCTCGCCTGTTAGGCGCTGCACGTAGAGGTAAATGACAAATTCTACTCAGTGGACTTGGCTCAACACGGGGAGAAAAAAAATTGTATTGTGGATTCCCGTGGGAGAAGGTGATTATTTCCTATCAAGTTTAATTCATGTTTTATAAAAAATGACAGTTTAACCCCAAAAAAAAACTACAATAAAAGTCTATGAATTTCATTATTAGGATAAGCCGTAGCAAAACTTTACCTATTATGAATAACTGCACTAGAAGGATAACACAGAATCCATAATAAATACATCATATGATTAAGAAGAAAAGGGGTCATCACTTTGTTGCAGTATATAAGGGTCGTAAACATTTTTGTTTTCTATTTATTTTAATTGCAATACAACCATGTTAGACTAGGAGGAATCGGCGCCCCCCGAGGGTCCGAGCCTTGTCGTGGCGGGGGGGCTGAGTAACTGGGTTCG